>PVJH01002394.1:0-170160 GCA_004026705.1 Nesogale talazaci | reverse complement strand
CACATCAAGAAGAATTGAACAGTCATCACCACAATCAGTTTTAGACCTTTTTTTTTTTTTTCATTCTTTTACTTACCATTATTAGCTCCCCAGTGTCCCTCCCTCCACCCCCTCAGCCTCCCCTGCCATAACTCAAGGAACCATTAATCCAGTTTCTGTCTCCATAGGCTTACCTAGCTGGGCTTTCATATACGGAAAATTATTAAACAAAAACTAAAACCAAAAAACTAGCATGAATAGAAAGGAAACACAAAAATCTCGCTAGAAAAAAAAGCAGAAAATATTAAAGGCTAGAACAAATTTAAGTGGATCATAAGGGAGATCAGATGGTAGGGTGTTAAATTTTAACCTAACTGCATCTGCAGCCATCTACTTGCTAATGCATTCTGCAAAGCTATTCACATCCTGGGTCCATGGTCAGAGGAGAACTCATCAGGGGCTTAATTAATTTATCTTTTGTAAAAGCGAAAATCCTCTTTGAATTTCTTTGTATTAGTTAAAACAGGTACTAATGCAGGCCTTTTCTGAAAGTGGAGTGGTGGAAAGTAGACTTTTGGAAGGGGGGGTGGTGGTAATGCCTGTTTATGAAGATACCCGTTTGAATGATGAGCTGTTCCTAACTGTTTTGACCTATACAAATTTGATGTAAAGACCACACCTTCATCATCTGGAGAGTGTCTGGATGGGCAGGCCAGTGTCAAGTTAGGAATAGAGAGGCCCTGCTGGGTAGCCTGGGATTTATACTTGAGCATCCTTTTGACTGCTCTTCAGCCCCTGAATCTCCTCTTTACAGTGTCCTAAAGGTTGAAAGGAGGCTCTTCACCTGAAGAATGCAGATTACACAACCATTCTTGCTGAAAGCAGGGAGGATTTGAGAATGGCGAAGATGAAAGGCTACAGCATTCCATATGGGTTGAAACCCAATACAAAGAAAACCCTAATCCTCACAACTGGGCCAATAGGTAACCTCTTGATAAAGGGAGAAAGGATTGAAATTGTCAAGGATTTAATCTTGTTTGGTTCCACAATCGACGTTCATGGGAACAGCCGTCAAAAAATATGATATATTTCATTGGATAAATCTGCTGCATAAGATGTCTTTAAAGTATTGAAAGGCATTGATGATGTAAGGGGCACCTGATCCAAGCCACGGTATTTTCAGTTCCCTCATGTGCCCGTGGAAGTTGGGTGTTGAATATGGAAGACTGCAGAAGAGTGAACACATCTGAAATTTCAGTGCGAACAAAGAATCTTGAAAGGACCATTAACTGCCAAAAGAACAAACACATCTGTCTTGGAAGCCATCCAGCCAGAATACTCCTTCGAATGGTCAGTCCCTGGAAAAGGACATCATACTTGGCAAAATAGGACAGTGAAAAATAGGAAGGTCTCTGATGAGCTGGACCAGCACAGTGGCTACAACAACACATCAAACATAGCAGCTATGAAATGATGCGGTTTGTTTAACATTCTGTTGTGCATAAGGTCACTGAGTCAGAGCCAACCCAGCAACAAAACAAAACTAAAAACTTGCCTGGTTTTATTATCTCCTCTGATCTCCTTTCTCTACTCCCTGTTGGGCTTCCTTCAGTGGTATCTAAAGTGGTTCTACTGCCCCCAGTTAGTTCCTTTTTCAGTCTGTCCCAAAGTTTGTTTTGGAATCCAAATTTCCACTTTGACTCCACTACTTTGTTCAAACATTTTGACGGTCTAGAAGCCATTCCTTGACCTGCCATTTAAAGTTTTCTGTTCTTCTGACCCCATCTTGGCTTTTGGTTTCATTTTCCATTGTTGTTTGGTGACAGTGTTGTCTCCCGCTCAGAGTAGCCCTCTGTACAGCAGAACAAACCACTGCCCGGTGCTGGGCCGTGCTGTCCTCACAGTGGGTGCTGTGTGTGACCTTTGTTGCAGTCATTTTGTCACTCCATCTTGTTAATGGTCTTTTTTGCTGCCCTTCAGCTTCGCCAAGTCTGAGCTTGTCCTTTTCCAGAGGTTGAGCTCTCTCCTGATAACATGTCCAGAACACATGAGCCAAATTCTTGCCATCCTTGCTCCTTGCTTCTAAGGCGTATTCTGGTTGTCCTCCTGCCAAGACAGATGCTTGTTTTGGGGGGCAGCCCATGGTACTTGGAGTAACTTCACCTGTACTGTTGTGTCTAGGGTCGCTCTGAGTCAGAATTGTCTAATGGCTGTGAGTTTGAATTCAAGCATTTTCCACTCGTCTTCCACATTGAACTGTTTGAAACGGAATGGTTCGTTTTTTGGCTCTTACACCCGTGGGCTTCTCTGTTTCTTCCTTAGTCCTTGCCATTTCTTTGCCACAAATGCCCTTTATCCTCCTCACTATTCCCTTTTAAAGTTCTGCCTGTCTTTTACAGCTCAGCTCTAATTCCATTGTGTTTGTTAAGTATTGAAACAAAGCATACCATCTCAAAGTAATCTCTTCCTCCTTTGAACGCTTTGGCACTTATTTTCTCATTTAATTCTTTGTATATACTGCTTTGGGAGCCCTGTTGACTTAGCATAACACAGGTTCGGTTGCTAACCATAAGGTAACACAGGTTCGGTTGCTAACCGTAAGGTCAGCGTTTTGAAACTACCCGCAGTCTCCAAAGGAGAAGGAAGTGGCTTTCTACTCCCTTAACGATTTATACTCTTGAAAACCCGCAGGGACAGTTCTCCTCTGTCCATACGGTTGCTGTCAGTCGGAAGTGACTTGATGGTAGTCAGTTTGGGTTTGGGGAGTATGTACTGCTTTCTTCTATGTGGAATGGTTCCCTTCTTCTTGCCGCACCCCCCCCCCCCCCCATATATCCTCTCTCCCAATTAGGGTACAAGAACATTTGTTTTGTTCCGCCCTCTGCAATGTCTTATAAAATGTAGGCGTTTCTTGTGGTGCTTGGAAAACAAATATTTAAAATACCTAGAAATTCTCCTTAGTGATTGCCAGGATTGGGTGAAATTGAATTGGAAATCAGATAGATTGTTTGGGAAATGTGTGGTCTTACAACTTTCAGGAGTTGGCTGTTTGTAAGAGCTCGAGTCAACAGCCAGGGATAACCCGGTGCGTTGTTCTCCAGGAGAGGATTCTGCTTGCCCGGGTTCGCAAAAAAAAAAAACAAAAAAACAACCAAACAAACTGGAGTTCTTCCTCTTTCTCCTGTGCAGGGCAAGAGATACAAATACCTAACTTCTTGAGGATGAGTATGCTTCATTTGAAATTTTTCATCTCGGGCTGAGGCCCATGATATAGTGGTTGAGTGTGGGACTGTGGCCCATTGGCTTGGTGGTTCAAATCCAGCAGCAGCTCTCCGGGAGCAAGGCTGGGTAGGTAGCTCACATGACCACCAGAGGGCAGTGATGCCCCCCCAAAACCAAACAAACAAAAAAAGAAATTTTTCTTATCAGTAAAAGATACATTTTTATTGAATACTAGCTACTTGAATGGTGATATGGAATAACATTGTATTTACTCACATGTATTTTATATACATATATACATGCAAATATACACATATATTTCTGCCTTTCAGGGATAGTATAATCTTTTTTATTCAGATTATTATCTCTTTTTTTGTGGTGGTATCACTGCCCTGGTGGGAGTAGGAAGCCCAACCTCGCTCCTGGAGAGCTGCTGGAGATTATAATCTTTATAAGAGTCATTTGTTTTAAATCATATCTGAACGGAAGAATATAGTAGAAAAGATGTCACACAGACATTTGCTAACTGAGCTGTATGGGAGACTCCTTTGGTACTAGTTGTAGCTTTCACTTGGAATGTACTTATCATGTGTGTTTCTCTTTTTGCACACTGCCCTTCTCCAGCCAAATTATAAATAATAGAGGGTGTATGCCATTTGTCCTGGTTTGCATCCACAGTGCTTTTCACAGTGTGTCTTACCCAAAGTATAAAGCCCAAGCCAATTCCATGCTATGGCATCAATTCCGATTCATAGCTGCCCAATGAGGCAAAGTAGACTGCCCACAGAGTGCTTAAGACTGTGGATCTGCACAAAGCAGAGTGCTGCATCTTTCTCCTTCCAGTGGCTTGACTGGCTCCCCCTTTCTTTTTTTTTTTTTTTTTTTGGCTCCCCCTTTCATCTCCCCCACCTCCCACCACCTCTGGGTTAACAGCCAAGGAGCTCTGGTAATCCTATCAGGTAAGCTTTGGCTTGTTCACCATAAAATGGGCAGTTCAAACCCACCAGCTACTTCAAAGAATAGAGATGAAGCTCTCTGCACTTCTAAAGAGTTACAGCCTTGCAAACCCTGAACAGGGTCACTGTGGATCAGAGTTGACTCCATGGCAGTGGGTTTGGTTAGCAGTCAAGCACTTTATTGCATAAATTTGTTACTGATGATGCCCGGAGACTAGGTTTCCTAAAGGAAATGGAAGTGGGTTCACTGTGTAGGATTCGAATTGATGCTTTTATAAAAAGTTCTGGGGAATATGAAACAAACAAAAAGGTACAATGGTTAAAATGAAGTCCATTTTTGGTACTATCTGGAGCCGCCTTGATTATTTTGGTTTGAGCCTGGAATGAGACTACCGTCTTATATGATCCATGCTGCTTCCCCACCTTTATCAGCATTGGCTGTTCTCACTCATTTTTATTTGGGCCTTCCAGATGGGTGAAAATGGTTTAATAACATTGTTGTCATTTGCAGTTTCCTGACTACTGGTGTCCACTCCACCGCCACCCAAGACTGTCCTATTCTTATTTGTTCACTTTTCTGTTGAGATGTTTGTCTGTTTCTCCCCCCCTCCCAATATTGTTATCTAGCTGTAGTTTGCTTCTAATATAGTTGTCTTTATGTTAACTAGGAATGCTTTTGCTGGACACTGGATCCTGTTCTACCTAATTATGTCAGACAGTAATATATGATACCTGCTACTCCAAAATCCAGATGGTTGATTATTTCCTACGTATCACTTGATGTTGACTCACAGGGACCCTATCTAACAGGGTAGAGCTGCCCCTTTGGGCTTCTGAAACTTGAACTCTTCACAGGAGGAGAAAGCGCCTCTTTCTCCCTTGGAGTGGCTGGGGTTTTAAACTACTGGTCTTGGGGTCAGCAGCCCAACATGTAACCATGACACCTCCAGCTCCTCAGTTCGCTTAGTTATGGCATGTTTTTCAGTGGGATGCTCAGCAACTGCTCAAAGGATCCCTGCCGGTGCTGTCAGGTAAGCATTGAACTGCTAACTGCAGGGTCATCAGTTGAAACCCAGTAGCCAGCTTCTCCGGCTAAAGATGAGACTTTGTGTTTCTGTAGAGATTTGCAGTTTCAGAAACCTACAGGGGAACTGCTGTCATTTCCTGTAGCGTTGCTCTGAGTTGGAATGGATGGCAGTGAGTTTGGTTGGGTTACTCTAACAGGAAACCCTGGATGGTACAAATGGTTCATGTGCTCAGTCGTTGACTGAAAGATTGGAGATTTGAATCCACCAAGAGAGTCTTGAAAGAAAGGTCTGGAAAAGCAGCCACTGAAAGCCCTGTGCAGTACAGTTCAGTTGCTGAAAGCAACTCTGTGACTGCTGGTTTTGCACTAATAAGCATGTATCCACTTTCTCTGCAGCTCAGTTCTTATAAAAAATGTAATAGCGAGAAAGAGCACTCTGAGAATTGCTTTAGAAACAGTTACTTTTTAGTTGATCGAGTCAGGATACCAGAGAGCCACATACTTAGATTGCTTTGTTTTAGACTGGTGTCGCATTGCTTTTGCAGAATTGTTCTTTGGTGTAATACAATCAGCCTTTGAGGAGAGCTGTTAAAACAAAGAGCTTTATGAAATTTAGTACTGTTGTTGTTATGGACCAGAACCCTGGTGGTGCTCGCTGGGTAAGCTTGGAACTGCTACTGTAAAGTCAAAGTGTTTCGCAAAGTTAGTTCAAACTCAGGAGCTGCTCCGTGGAAGAAAGAGGAGGCTGCCACTTGGGAAGATTTGCAATCAGAAACCCAAAGGCAGCTCTCCCCAGTTCTCTGGGCGTGGAATGGGTTTGTACTTGGCTATTATAGAATTCTTATGAGTGTCACGTCCATTATCTTAGTGCTCTTGCCGATGTTGTTTTTACTCCTAGTACTATCACTGTTGCAGCTCTTATTTCCACTGCTCTTACTATTAGAAGACTGTCAAAGAGACTAAGGCCAAGCTGAAGACAGAGGTCCAAAGGGGGCCACTTAGTAGTTAAGAGCATGCCCTCTGGGGCCTGATTCTGTGAGTTTATTCTTGACTGCACTTCCTTGTTTTGTTACTTAGCCTCTTGGTGCCTCCTATGTTTTTCTTTATGAAATGGGGTGACATTTGTACCTACCTCCACAAGTTGTGAGAGTTTTGGAGGGGGGCATCACTGCCCTCTGGTGGTCGTGGGACCAGCACCCAGTGGGAGCAGCACCCAGTGCTGCTCCTGAGAGCCGCCGCTGGATGTGAACCGCCAAGCCTGGGGGCCGCAATCCCGCACTCAATCACTTATGCCACCGGGGCTCAGCAACTTTGGGGTGTTTTTATGTGCAAAATGCTTCGAACATATCTGACCCAGGGACCAAGTAGGAATTTTGTATCTACCATGTTATAATTAAAAACACCTCTCTCTATTCTTTGCTTCTTACAAATTCTTTAGTGATCTCATCACCATGAAGCTGCTGAACATACATAGTAAGGATCATGAGCTAATTCTTTCTTGACTCCTTGTACACTGAGGATTTTTGAGTCTCTTTATGAATGACAATGAGCATTTGGTTGTGCAGTTGGTGATTGTTAGGAATATGTGTAGAGCAACACCACTACTGGGAAATGCTAAACATTTCTATTCTGTTAATGGAATCAACATACCTACAGGAGCCAAATTTAGCTTTCTTGAATCTTTAAAGTTTAGTTCTATGTAAGAACAAAATTGTCTCATTTTTCAGAAAAAAAGTTTGTATATCAGGCATGGGAATAAACCTGCACCCATTCCTTGAATACCTTTTTGCATTTCGTCAGGAACCTACATTATTTAAGAAGAAAAATATATATGAAGGAAGTTCATAGACATTCTTTTTTTGATGCAAGGCTCAAGTGAGTTAGTGATCGTATAATATGTGATTAAATGAAATTGTTTACTGGCCCTCCGAACTACTGGGGTGCTTCTGGTTACTTGTCTTGTTCTAATGCTTTTGTGAAGGTCCTACTTGACAATCTGTATTTGGCTGTGTTTGTTCTGATTTCTAGATCTCTTAAATTGTGTAAATACAATTTGTTAATGATAGGCAGGGATATTTACCCACCTTTAAATTTACTTTTAAAATCTCAGAGAACTATGACACATTATTCCACAAAACCAGTGTAAACACTTACTCTAGGGTTTCTATATTGTTGGTGACATTTTCAGCTTCTCTGGTGGTGTATGCTTTTTGTATCTGGTCTTTTTTCTAAGGCATCTAGAATCTGAACATGCCATTTCAGGGCAGTACTCATTGCTATAGCATGCACTTGCTCCCCAACGTATATTAGGAAGACATTTTAATATTTGATCATTGCCTGACTATGTTTTAAGAACTACTCATTGGTGTACCGGCAGCAAAGTATGCATTTGGACAGTAAAATGAACACACCTCCTTCTGGACGATAACCTACCATCCCACAGCATATAAGGTGCAGTGGATGTGCAACATGTGGTATGAAAGTGTCTATATGTATATGTATATTCCTTGCAATCTAAAATTTCCTGCTGCATGCCTTTTCTTTTTATTTGTTTATTTTTTTGGCTTACCTTTATGCCACCTTGCTATATCGGCAGCATTGCCATAAGACTCACCTCTGCATTGAGAAAAATAAGCTTTGCAAACTTCAGGTAAACAGTGAAGTAATTAATTGATTGACAGTATGTTCATTGGTATGATTTTTTTAATGGTATGCTTCTTGATTTACTAAGTGTGATATATTGCTTGGGGAGTTGGAGATATATATCTTAAAACAATACCTAGCTGATCTGTGGGAGAGAGACCAGGAGTGAAAACCACAGGTGAACAGAAACAACACATTTTACTTACTTTCCTTAAAGCTGGTCAGTCTTTTTATCATTTGTTTTTTAATTTTTCACGTTTTAGACATAGGAGAGCCTTTCCTGTGTTACCACAGTTTGAGTTGTAACCTGCTAAATATTGATCAAACTGAGCAACCAGTTAAAATAAGCCCCCCAAATTTGAATTTTGTGGGGACCCAAACTATTCTTTAAAAAGATAGTCCATGTTCTGTGATTGTTACAATAATGCAGTGCCAAATGGATTTCCCAGTACTTATGTTCCTAATTAATTTGTGTTTTCAGTTCATGAATTAAGCAAACTGATGTCTTCATTTTAAATATGACAGAATATAACTCACCGTATATACTTGTGTGTAAGCCGATTTTTCCAGCACATTTTAAATGCAGCTTTCATTTTAAAATTAGGTGCTTCGGCTTATATTCATGTTAGCTTATACTCGAGTGTATAGGTATGTGAATCAAACTGTTAAACTATTTACTAGTAATGTATGAATTGCACCAATCACTAAATCCATCCATAGCAAAAGAAAAATTAAGTGATTTAGGACTGAATAATTCACAATGAAAACAAAATACTCAGAGCCAACCGATGGAGAATATAGAAATTATCTTATAATTTTCACCATTAGCTCTGCATTCTAGAAGTACAACGGGGCTTCAAAAAGTTCATGGGAAAATGTCATCTTAATTCCAATTATCCACGAACTTCTTGAAGGTGTCTCCGACATTCTCACTACAGAAACATGTCTGTTTCTAGAATTTTTCCACAGGCATTTTCAAGTAGTACACTTTTGTTGACAATTGTTTGGCCTGCTTTTAATGCAGTAATTTCCTCCATCAGAAGAAAAGTGATTCCACAAAGCAAGATCTAGATTTCTGTTATTTTTGTGGTCTGGGGCTTTCTGCTCCCCTCAGAGATGCATGGGAGCAGTTCTACTCTGTCCTCCAAGGACGCACCTGATGGCTGGGAGGATGGAGTCTGCGATGGAGATAATTCCAGATTTGAAAGTAGTGTGACCGTCTACACCATCATTTTTTTATGCTATGGCATGAAATGGATGCATGACTTGAAGCCAATTCTATTACGTTTGTATTGCTATTAATAATTTCACCACTAGCAACATTAGAACAATTAGTACCCATTAAGCTAGAGCATTCAGCAGAAAAAGTCTCATCTGATTCATTATGCTTTAAAAAAGAAGTTCATTTCGGTGTTGTCCGAGGGATTCACAAAATCTTTTTTTTTTTTTTTTTGGAGGGGGCATCACACAAATCCTTTAAAAGAAGAAAATTCTGTGAGCTGTTTTGTTCTACCATCAAGCTGCTATTTCAATTTACCTGGATATAACATTATGTCACTTTAAAAATAGGGTTCCCTTGTAGTTAATAATTTGACTAATTGAAAAGAAACACAATTTATAAAAAAGTACAACGTGAGCTGAGCCCCGGTGGCGTAGTGGTTGTGCGCGGGACTGCGGCCCACTGGGATGGAGGTTCAATTCCAGCAGCGGCTCCACAGAAGCAAAGGCTGGGCCTCCTACTCCCACCACCAGAGGGCAGTACAATGTGTGAGAAAACATATTAGAATTTGGAGACTAGCACAAGAACTAATGATTTGGTAAACACAGTGATTTGAAGCATAATTTTGTTCTTCAGATCTGAGTAGGCGAAAGAAATCACACTTATGAGGGAATAGTTTCACACATTTGTCCTACATATGATGTATGTGAGTGGGCCCTTTGCAGCTCTCGACGGGCTAGTTTCTTAAATGCTAATGTACTCTTTTTGCCCTATGATGCCACACCGTCACAGTTCACTGGACTAATTCTTGAACAATTGTAAAGGACACGATACAAAGTCAGGCTCCATCCGAAGCTGTGGTTTGCACCCCTTTTGCATCGAACTTGCCCGTCTGTGTTGGAATCGTGTAGTTATGGTGCTATTGGCTTGTGTTTATGTGGTTGACATGGAGAGAACCGATCGGGAAGTGCTATACCTACCTGCCCAATCCAAAAGAAAAAGGAAACTATAATCTTTACTGTTGCAGAATGTATGAATTGTTCAGTTTATTACTTTGTAGAGTTGTTCAACTCCTGTATTCAGGAGCGTGTACATAATTAATAGAGCAATAATGACTTTTCAATGAGCAAGGCATTATACAAGTCATAAAAATATTAATATATTTTCTTAAAGTCATTCTGAAAGATTTTTTATAAATCTCCTTTTATATAAAATAGGCATTTTAATATTTTTATTTAAGTACTATCTTAACTTATACCCTTGAGGAATGGTTCCATTTTCTTACAATGGAGATACATATTCTGATAAAACACAAATTTACTATTCTCAAAGATACTTTTCTTGCCTCTTTAGAAGATAAATTTAGGAACACAGTTTTGGTTGCAAAACAGAAACATTTTGCACAATAAATACTGAGTTTTGTGCCCACTTAATGTGCTCAGCATTTGTATATTAACATATCTAGAATAATATTGAGCACTATGTTCTGTCAACAGATAATAAAAAACATACTTCTTTTTATAAAAATATTAATATTTACAGTGTTAATGTTTTGGGATATTTGATATGTTAGTATATCAAATGATTATCAATATTAATGTAGTAAATGTACACTCCTGGGTATGCCATATATATATATATATATATATATATATAATTGTTTTATTGGGGGCTCATACAACAATCCATCTATCAATTGTTTCAAACATGTTTGTATATATGTGGTCATCATTTTCAAAACATTTTCTTTTTACTTGAGTCCTTGGTATCAGTCTCTCTTTTTTCCTCTCCTCCCTTTCCAAAAAACATTTTAAAGTTAAAGTTGCACATATTGTTCACAAAACTTAGGGATAACTTATCAGTTTAAAAATGTAGCAGAGGTTGCCCCTGACCTCCTCTGACTTCACAATGGGAAAGGAGAATCAAGCTCCTCCTCTTCTGTGCTAGACTGGCTCTTGTTAGAGGTCAGGCATGCCTCCAGCCTCCAAGCCTTCTTTATCAATTCTGACACAAGCCATCCCTCCCAAGGCACATTCTACTTCTCTGCTTGCTTCTGTAATTTTTTTTTTGGAAAAAAACATTGAGTTTTATTAGAATTGTGTAACTCACATACCAAATATTTAACTTGGTTCTGTAACTTGTTGCAATGGTGACACCAAACTCACAACACTAGATAATGGCATTTACTAGTGCAGTTCTTACCAAAAACTTACTGCCATCCAGTCCATTCTGACTCATGGTGACCCTGTAGGAGAGAATAGAACTGCCCCTTTGGGTTTGGAGGCTGTTCAGTTTTACAGGAGCAGAGAGCCCTATCTTTATCCAACAGAGTAGCTGGTGAATTTGAACCACTGACCTTGTGGTTAACAGCCCAACATGTAGCCCACTACACCAACAGATTATACAGGTCACAGTCAGCAAGGCTCAAGATAGGTGGGACAGCTCACTCTGCTTCTTATTTATTAGAAAGAAATCAGTATACTCTCAAGAGACCCACTGGAGGGGACCATAGAAGACGGGCATCCAAGAAGATGCTAAGGTGATAGGAGCTTCACAAGCAGCTTTATACATAAGCTCCTTTCTGACCCTGTGTGAACTTTATTTCCGACTGGCACATTTTCGAGCTCTTCCTGCGCTGGTGTCCATTTCACTAATGCCCTGCCATTTCCCATCCACTGTGACCCTCACTTTTCTGTGTGTCCTAACTGCGCGTCACCTATGGATCTTGTCTTTAGACAACTGATAGCTCTTATTGATGCTGTAGACACATGCTCCACTTACTCTTTTTTTCGGTAACTCACCCTTGCCCAAAATACATGCATGAAGGTGAACTGCTATTTATTTTTCCCCATTATTGTAATTGTACTAGAACCCTGGATTTTGCTTGCTTTCACTAACTGCTTTGCTTTGTAACTGTTTTAACCAGTGTGTCTCTCTTTGCAAGGAAATTCAGAACCGAATACACAGGCCCTCTTGGTAATTATTCAGGACCTTATAGTTTGTGTTACAAACTGACTTTTAGTTGCAGGCACTTCCCTTCCTTGTTTTCTCTTTGCTCTAATTTCCTCGCTTGGTTCTTGCATGCACTCTGTGAGCCGTCTTCTCAAGTAATGTTTTTGAAGTAAGATGGGTAACAAAACAAGCAACCTTAATTACTGCATGTGCATCTATTGAAATTTTATATCAATTTTTGCTTAATTTACCTTAAATGATAGCAGAGTGGTGTTATTTGCTATTAAGATTTTACACACACACACACGCACACACAAATTTTTCACATTGCCTTATAGGATGAGTTACTTCTGGGTAAGTTCCTGTTGACAGCTAGTCCTGTTGATGGCTGCATCTTTTTTTTTTTTTGGTGGGGGAGAGGGCATCACTGCTCTCTGGTGGGAGTGGGAGGCCCAGCCTTGCTTCTGGATTTGAACCGCCAAGCCAGTGGGCTGCAGTCGCGCACTCAACCACTACACCAGTGGGGCTCAGCCCATGCAGCTTTCTTTTTAAGCTTCAATGCCAAAGGCATTCTTTCCTGACTTTATTTTTTCATTTCTTTCTGTGACCTCTGTTCCTGCGATCTTGTATACATTATAGAGAGGTGATCTTGAAGAACTTGTAGAGTTGCCCCTCAGAATAAGACTTTCATCACAGGTGCATAAGAGCCAGAAAAATACTCTATGGGTTGTTAATGCCTTTCTTTTAAAAACCAGAGTGTTGACTTACTGATTAACAGTGGAGGCAGTGGGGGGTGGGGAGAAATCTCATTACCCCATATATCCTGCTTATGCTGCTAATATATTTGCTTCCCCAAGCAGATGGACACAAGGCTGCTATTGCTTCTTTTTGAGCAAGAATTTAAATAAAAAGTTTCAAAATCAAGATCGATGGATGTGTGTTTTAAGTCATTTTTAGCATGTAGGCTTCCTTGTGTCTCTCTTTTTCTTCTAATGTAACCATTGAAGAACTTGGGTGATGTGGCCTGTAGAATTTCTTTTGGTTTGGATTTTGGTGGTGATTCACACACTTCTCTGCCCACTTAAATTGGCAGTGTGACTTACAGGCTTAAATAAGGTTTAATGTGGGGTGTGTGGAGGGGGCATCACCGTGTCATCTTGAGAGATGCTTAATCCCGGGTTGCCTTTTGGGGATATTAGCAGCTCTTGACAGTGCTTTTGATTCATAAGACCTTAAAGTGAAGACCATTATGAGAAAGGGGAAGCATTATCTGGAAGTGGCGCGTCTCATGGATAGGTGTAGAGCCCTGGTGATAACAACAGCTAGGCACTTGGCTGCTACCTGGAGGATCGGTCCGCCACTCAGCTGGAAGAAAACTTTCATGAGGATCACAGCCTTGGGAACCCACGGAGGCAGTTCTTCTCTGCCCTGTAGAGTCGCCGTGAGTCAGAATTGATGAGAACAAGCAGCTCTGTATATGGGGTTCATGGTGGCCACTTAAGAAAGAAGCCCTCCTGTGTGGTGTCCAGGGACATACGTTTCAGGCTTGACTTCCCCAGAGAGGAGTTGTTTGATCTTGCATAATTCACAGCAACATTAACGATGGTAGAAACAATTGGCATTCACTTCGTGCTTACTTCATACAGGTTCTGTGCTTGTATCCATTGTGTACTCTAGTTCACATGGAGTTACTCCCTGTGGGGATGACTGCATGGCAACCACTATAAAACAGTCCTCATCACCACCTAGAAAGTCAGGCATATTGCCATCATTTGCAGTTCATAAAGGCTAAGTAAAATCTACAAGCCACATTACTAAGAAGCTTGTACTCTTATTGTTTCATTCTTCCATATCCATAACATGGGTATAAGTGTGGCTGTGCTATCGACTCGGTGTGGTTAATGAAGTAGTTATTGTGTGTGAAAATGCCATGACAAACAGTGTATATGTAAACACAAATAGTGTATATGCTTATAGAAGAAGTGTATTGGATTGACTTTATATAGGGTGTTTGGAGACCTTTGCCTTTGGCTAAGTGACAGTGAAGTAGTTTGGTGGGAAGAACCCTTCTCTCTAATCATTTTCTAGCTTCTGTTTCCATTACTTTGGCTGTTGAGAGGTGGCGGTCTCTTTCATTGTTCACGTTGAGAGCGATAAAGATATGATCCATGTCACATATCAGGCTAGTTCTGTGTGAATAGCGATATCTTGGTATTGCTTCTTGGCCTATATGTTCAGGCTTCTTGTTTTGTGCTGTCAAGTTGATTCTGACTCCTGACTCTGACTTATTGTGGTACAAATAAGCATTGCTCGCAGGGTTTTCTAGACAGGAATCTTCCAGAAGCAGATTGCCAGACCTTTCTCCCTGGGAGCTACTGGGTGGGTTTGAGCTGCCAGCCTTTTGGTTAGCAGCCAAGCGCTTTCATGTTACGCCACCAGGGTTCCTAGATCTTGGTTTTAGTGCAAGTGGTTTCAGCTGAGAGCAAGAGTGTAAGTCACAAGTCAATGCTTTTTCTAAAAGAGGAAGAATTAAAAATGAATTTTTTTTGCATCACTGCCCGCTGGTGGTGTGGGAGCTACCCGGCGCTGTTTCTGAGAGCTGCTGCTGGATTTGAACCGCCAAGCCCACAGGCCGCAGTCCCGCACTCAACTACTTCGCTACCGGGGCTCAGCTAAAAATGAATTTTTAACAGAGGTTGTAATTATGTTTCTTTAGCTGGATGGTAGGTAGATTAAATATATTCCATTTTTATCACCCATCTTGTATGTCTGACGTATTTTTATCATTAATGACACCAAGAGCTAGCTGTTAACATATTCTTGTGTTTTTTAAGGCAGGCCACTCTAGACCAAGAGAAGGAAATAGCGCTTAGGTCTGAAGTGAACACCTTTAGGTCTAACCTCTGGCAATTGATTATCAATGGTAACAAATTGGTAGTGAGTCTGTAGAGAGCTGTGTTGTGATGGAATCTCTGGCCGTGCCCTAGGTTCGGTGGCCAAGGTTGTTTTGGCTTGGTGACTCATGTCTGCCTGGGTAGACACGCCAAGTGTGGGAATATGGGCTTCCGTTTTGCCAACTTGACGGACGTGTTTATTAGAAAGCCTCAGGGACTGACCTTTCATATTTTGCTCCTTGTCGTTCTTCTGTTACTCTCAGAGTTATATTACCATATTTATTTCTTTTTTACTGTGATGAAAGACACGTAACCCAGATATGGAGCCTCTCCTTTTATTCCCAAGAAATGCTTCTTATTTATTTTAATTTTTATGTATTCATAAACTGTACCATAAAAGTCCTTCCCAGATGGTGTACAGTCAATGGTTTTGAGTCTGCACAGTCTCGACCTGTGCACTGATTGCTACTCTCCAGTCCCAGTGTATGTCATCATCCCCCAAAGAAATCTCATGCCTATTAGCAGTCTCCCCATGCTCTCCCCTCCTCCTCCAGACCCCGGCAGTCTCTAATCTACTCTCCGCTCCTTTATCAGACGCCACTTAGATGAGGTTAGGAGCCCTAGTGGCACAAGGGACTGCTCACCGCAGAGTAGCAGTTCACACCCACCAGTCATCCTAAGGCACTCACTGCTCCCTGTAAAGGTTTCATCGCCTCGAAAACCCACAGGAACAGTTCTGGGATGTCCTGTTGGGTCAGTCTCCTTGGCAGTTAGTTTGGTTGGTTTAGATACTCAAATTGGATTAGGACCCATGCTCCGATGATATAGGTCCTTGTTAATTGTTGTGTGCGTGAGTGTGTCTTCAAGAATTTATTTCCAAATGAGTTCATACAGGTTCCAGTGTTTAGGACTTCAGCATAAACTTTTTTTGAGGGTAGACGTAATTTAATCCATAATGTTGTACTATAAAATGCATTAAAAAAAATCGTACTGAATAAAAAATGACCCTGGAAGTAAAAAACGGTCTCTGAGGGTAAAGGGACTAAGGCCTAGAGTGTATCACAGCTTAAGAAAGTTATTTTCTTCTGTAGCAATTTTCATGACAAAGGAATTTCTGATTGCATTCAAAACCCCATGTTTTATAATTAAATGATCATTCCACCCACCAGCACAGCTTGTATTCCTAAATCAGTTCAGTTCAGTTTTTAAAAGCTCTAGTAGTTAGAAAGTTTACTATTTTTGTTTAGCCAGAATATTGCATGTGATGATGGCTAACCATTTTTTCACTGTCCCTTTGAAATTTTGGAATCTAAATTAAACTTGGTGCTTCACCTGTGTGCAGAATTATAAAATATGGTGATCTGATGTTTTTCCTTTTGGCATAACTCAGACTTACACTGTCTGGTAATCATATCTTCTGCGAAGGTGTGTGGTAGGTTGCGTGGTGGGCTACTACCACCTAGGACAGCAGTTCAAATTCACTAGATATTCCATAGGACAAAGATGAGGCTGTCTACCCCTGTAAAGACTTCCAGCCTCAGAAACCCAAAAGAGCAGGTCTCTTCTGCCCTCTCAGTTTGCTAGGAGTCTGAATGGACTCAGTCATCAGGAGTTTGGTTAGGAATCATCTTTGAGGCTCATCTTGCGCCCGGGATCAAGGCCATTCTCTTTTTCAACAAGAGAAAGGGAGCTAAATTCCTTTGCAATCTCAGTTGTTGTTCGGTGCCAAACCATAGTGGCCCTTTATGTACCACAGAACACTGTCTGGTCCCGCACCAGCCTCACAGCTATTCCTGTGTCTGAGCCCATTGTGTACTGTCTCCAGTGGTGTTCTGCTTCCATTCATTAGACGTGTGGTATCCGGCAATGCTTCGAAGCTCCGCATAAGGTCTTCAGTGGGCTGCCAACTCCGACTTCAGAGTCTCTTCTTAATCTGGAAGCTCTGCTGAAAACCGGTCACCGGGGGTGACCCTGCTGGCATTCGAAATACCAGTGACGTAACTTCCAGCATCACAGCAACACACAGGCCACCACAGTACAACGCACTGACACGTAAGTGGCGAAATTCCAGAGTTGCTTTGAAAATTGCTTTGCACTGCAAGTGTCTGATCTGGACTCACTCCTCTGTGGTTAATTGGCGTTGAGTCTTTAAGACAAGTCACCCTTTGATCCCTATTTTCTTATGTGTGAAATGGGTCATGATGCCTCTGTTTTCACGGGGTAAATAAAGTCATTTATGTGTGTGTATTTAGAGGATGCTGGCATAGCCAAGTTTAAATAAGGCTTGAGAAACAACTCCCATTACAGGTGCTTCTTTGCTGGAGCTTGCTTGCTCTGGGTCAGACACGAATCATTTGCCAAACAGAATCTCGCCAATTCAGATCTCTTCATTTTCTGATTCAATAGGAAACGCAGGTAATCTCCAACTTAACGATGTATTCCACTTATGACAAACCCTTTATTTTCAAAGGTGGGGTTCCTTGCTATGGTTAATAACATGCATTACATAGAATGCTGCAGCACACAATTTGCTGATGTTATCTTTCTCAGATGTTCACTTGCAGATGCGTAATGATAGGCTTTATGAAGGTACTGATAATAAAAGGCAGTAATAATGAAAACTAAAAAAGACCCGGTCAACTTAATGGCAGACCACTTACAACAGAACCATTGAACAGTGCCTCATTAAAAGATGGAAGCTGCGTGCATTTCAAACAAGCAAGCAAGAATCACGTCTAGTAGAAGAAGCTTTTCATCCATGGTCTACCTCATGTAGTCAAATCTTAAGATGTTGCCTTGCTCACAGCCATCTTTACCGAAGCAGACAGGTGATGACTCGTGCTTCAGAGTGGTCAAGGCCTTGCACCACTAACCTTGTGGTGAGCAGCCCAACCTTAACCTGCTGCACCGTGAGAGCTTCTGTTTCTACTCCTGAGTAATGTATTTTGATTTGTTAGGGTTTCAGATTTATACGCATGCTGCCCCGCAGTGGGCTCTCGCTGGCTGCTTACTCCTTACCCCTCAATAGAGCTTTCCTCTGGTTGCCCCTGCATAGTTACATCGGCCTTTATTTTACCCATTCTCCTTTGGTTGGCTTCTTTTTTTTTTTTATTATTGTGCTGCCGTGCCCCTTCTTGTACATATTTACTTTTTTTTTAATTCATGAAGAGTGAGATTTCATTAAAAACATTTTTTTAACTTATTGTGAACCAAGTAAACATTTGCAGAGCAAATAAGTCTTCCACTCAACAACTCATACATTTTGCTTCATAACCATCGATAGCAATTCCTACTGTTGCTGTAAAACTGCCCCTCTGGCTTTCATTCCCAGCCACTCTCCTCTTTGCACGCAACTTTATTTTTCTTTTATAGTACATCATTTACATACCAGGGGGTGCACTCCCCCCGCCCTCTTGACTAGTTCCCTCAAACACACACACACACACACACACACACACACACACGCCATTTTGGGGTACACCTTGATCTAGTATCTGTTGAATTTGGAAGCATTAAGGTTAGCCTACAATCTTCAATTAGATATGCCCCCCAATTCTTCCTATTGTGTGGAATTGGTTCCATTAACATCGTTGGGTTACTCGGGATCCTGTCGGGATTTGACTTTGTTGATCCGCTGTTACGTTGTACTTTTCCGATAACCTTGCCCTTTCTCTGTAGGTTCCGTTTTCTTTCATGCTGTCTGATCCAGTCTTCTTTCTTTGCTTCTCTCTTTGTGCACCTCACTCCCACTCAGCCACAGTTTGTACCGACCTTCTGCTTCTGAGGGAGCTGCAGTTCCTTTGTACGGGGCCCACGTTACATTCTTGGGTAGCCAGGCCTGCCTGGGTTTTCTTCTGAGGACCCCGATAGGAATGATTTCTGTGGGAGTTTTAAAGATCACATCTGCTCATCTTAACCCCTGAGACGTCCTTCCATGGACACTTGAAGACTCACTTATCTAGAAGGCATCCCTTTGACTTCAAGGGGCCTTCACAAAGCTGGTGGAAAACTTGTGTGAGCTTTTGATTCCATTTTTGCATGAACCTTTGGAAGCCCCCTCGTTTATCTGTTTATCTGAGGTAGTTGGTATTTGGCAACAAGGTAGTTCTTTGGCAGGTGCCACAGAAAGGCACCAGAGTAAAAATGGGCTGTGCTGGTGGTTGAGTGTAATTATACCTATCTTTTTTAATATTGAATAGTTTTATTGCTCATCGTCCTCATTCATTACTCATTGTAGTATGGCATCCGGTGGCAGAGAGGGCATGGCAAGGGGTTTCTTTTGATAATAATAATTTGCTAGCAATATAACTAGGAAGAGGACTGTCTAAAAACTGAATGAAATAATAATAGTGATTATCTATTAACCTGAAACTCAGCAGGTTTTTTTTTTTTTTTTTTTTTGGCATCACTGCCCTCTGGTGGGAGGGAAACTCAGCAATTTAAACCCATCCACTGGCACCTTCCTAGAGGAAAGACCTGGACATCTGCTGCCTTGGCCGTGACAGCCAGGAAGCCCTCATGGGGCAGTTCTGCTTGTGTGGCACAAAGGGTCCCCAGGCACTGGAATCAACTCCATGACCTTGAATCTGGTCTGCATCGAAGTAAGATATGTCTTCAGGTTCTCACGAGCTCTTAATTTCTACAAAGTTCCAGTAACTGTCTAAAAACAGGTGTATTTTTAGTTTTCTTTCCAGATGTATTTTTATATAGAGACTCTTCCTATGTGTGTTTTGTTCTTCTGTTGAGTATCTCACTCCGTCTTACTGCTGATTTCTTTTTATCCAGTGAGCAGGGATGCACCGATTTCTAACAACTTTTCAGCAGTCAAAGGGATCACGGTGGGTTTGTCCTGAGAACCCAAGGTTGGTTTAACAGTCACAGACCCTGGGTTCACGGACTAGCAAGGGGGAGCAAGAATCCAGCAGAAAAACAGCTAACAGTTGTGTACAATCCTGTCCGTGGGAATCAGCGCAGCGGCAGTGAGTGGAGTGAGTAACATCACGGTGAAAGACTGAATACTTGCCCTTGATCATCAGGAACAAAAATGATCGATGAAGAGCCAGTGAAGGGCCCCTCCCCCTGGGGGACACGGCCACGGAGTCTGTTCTGACTCACCGTGGCTCCGGGTAGGGTTTCTGACACTGTTCATCTTGACAGGAGCCTTCAGTCTCATCTTTCTCCCCTGGAGCACTTGGGCGACTTGGCTTGCTAACCTTGTGGGTAGCAGCTCATGCCTAACTTTAGGGAAGGATCCCTGGTTTGATACTTATATTCACCTTCACATTTATTGGTGTTACAAAGTTTTAGGGTGACGATTCGTGGCTGACACTCTGGAACTTCTACTTATTTAGGTCAGCTGCCAAACAAGACGGTTCTGACGCATGGTGACCCTATGTGTATCAGTGAGGCAGTGCTTCAAGGTTTCCATGACTGATTACCGCCCCACCCCCACCCCCCACCTGAAGTAGATCACCAAGCCTTTCTTCTGAGCTATCTCTGGGTGGACTTGTACCTTCAGCCATTTGCTTAGCACCTGAACTTGTTACCTGTGTGCACTATCCAAGGACTCTAGTTAATACCCACTTATTTTGGGAACCAGAGACACCTCTGCAGAGCAGAAAAGCTGGGTGTCTTGTCCTTACCTCCTCTTTTACAACAGTATGGCCCTCTGCCAGTGTTCCTGAGTCATCTGCCCCAGGTAGCTTCTGAATTCTGTTACCTACTGCATTCCCCCACCCCCACTCTCTTTTTTTTTTTTTAACTGTGCAACCCTTTCCTTGCTTTTTTAGAGTGGTGACTTGATACAAAATTGTGATTAGCTCATTTCATTCAACATATGTCCACCAGGTTCATCCATGTTACAAAGTGTTTCACAGATTCATCTACCAAATATTCACATTCCGTAGTGTCCCCTTGTGTGTTTACCATAGTTGGTCTATTTTTGCCATCGGGGGCAGTTAGACTGTTTCCATCTCTTTGCTGCTAGGAGGCGTGCAGTGAATATGGATGTGCTGATATCTGTCTGTGTCTTGGCTCAGGTTTCTCTCTGATTGATACTGAGTGGAGGGATTTCTGGGTCATTTGGTTCCTCCCACAATGGATGCCTATGGGTTCTAGTGTCCACATGTTTGCAGCATTTGTATTTCAGGGGTATGATGTGTGTGTGTGTGTGTGTGTGTGTGTGTGTGTGTGTTTTGTTTTAAACTTTGTTCTGCAAGCTGGGAAGGACCCTGGTGACATAGCAATTTGCATATTGTGCTGCTAACTGCAAAATGAGTGGCTTGCTGAGGGAGAAAGAGGAGGCTGTCTGCTCTGTCTCAGAAACCGAAGGTGGGGGAGCAGTTCAACTTGGCCCACAGGGCTGCTCTGAGTCGGGATGGATGGGATGGCTGGCCTAAGTGTGGGCCGGCTGAAAAAACTGGGATGAGATGACGTCTCCTTATTTTTTAACTCTCCTTCCTATTCTTAAGCTTTTGTTTTCACATAGCTGCTTCCTCCTAGTTCATCACGTACATACAAATGAAGCATAATGAACAACAAGCAGTTGCTCATGCACTCTCTCAGGCTCACCAGTTTCGCTTGCACTTTCCTTCTGTTTTGTTCAGTACTTGCTTTCCATCTATGAAGCCCACACTCTATGCATATTTAAACTTGGCTGAATAAACCGTGGTTCTCAACTCTTTTCATTCAGTTCCTCGGATTGTGGTGACCCCCAACCATCAAATTATTTTTGTTGCTACTTCATAACCGTAATTTTGCCCCTGTTATGAATCAGGCAACCTCTCTAAAGAGGTTGCTACTCACAGGTTGAGAAACGCTGGAATAAAGGCTCTCAACAACATCTTCAGTGTTCACAGGGATGTAAAGGACTCAGAAACTTCTTGAGGAGGAACAGCAGGGAGAAGGAAATGTATTTATGAATATTTTAAGTGGAAGATATATTTTCAAAGGGGTTGATGGCTATGTGGCCAATGTCTTGTGGGAATTTCTAAAGATCAGATTTCTCTATAGCTTTTATATCAGCAGAATGAAGCAGTAATCTTACAGCATCTTGAATGCTGTAGTGCTCCCCTGCCTACAATGGCCACAAAGGATTGCCCTTCTGAACATCTCGTTTCCCTTGCAATTCTGTCTCTTTGGAATGCAAGTCGCAAGACTTGAGCTTTCCTACTCCTCTCCAGGATACAGTCTTTAGACTTGGATATCCCTCTTAAGTAGCTTTTCTTCAACTCCACAATTAGTATACCTTCCACATCACAGCTTGTCTGTGTGTGTGTTTCTTCTCAGAGGAATTGCTAAATGACCTTCTATAACCTGTTTATGTGATTTCGAAACCACGCCACCCTAAACTCACCTTTTGTTTGTTGTTCGTTCATGTATCCAGCAAACATTGACTAGGTGTGCACAAGATTCCAGGATTTTTAGGTTTGGGGAAAAGAAAGAGCGGATGACATCGATCCTATCTTGGAAAAAAAAAATCACAGCCTTGTCCAGATAGAAAAACATGATGCAGTTTCATAAAAATGGGATAAACAGGGCTGAGCCCGGTGGCGTAAGTGGTTGAGTGCGGGACTGCAGCCCATGGACGTGGCGGTTCAAATCCAGCAGCGGCTCTCAGGAGCGGCACTGGGTAGCGCCCACAACCACCTGAGGCAGTGATGCCCCCCCCCCCCCAAAATGGGATAAACATGGGATTTCAGTTGCACAAAGAAGAAGTTAAGCTTTCTTGACTACTCATTTGAGCGTTTGTGGAAGGAGTGACCACTAATCAGATTTTTTTGAATTAAAAAAAATTTTAGTAGACCTAGTAAGTTTTCAAAGCAGCAAAAGGAGAAAACATAGATAAGCAATGATCAGAAAATAACTAGAGTTGATAGCTTGATTTGCATTCTTCTCCATCCTTGTTCAAAAAGAGAAAGAACTTTTCATGGTGAATTTGGGGCGGGGCTTGCACTTCAGGTGATCATTTTTGTATTCACTGATTTAAGTGACTGGTCCAACTCCCCAGTGGTTTACCCGAGCAGCACACACGCCCTGGAAAAGTTAACCAGAGAGATCAGAAGGGCCCCATTTGCTCAGGGATAACGCTCAGAAAGAAGGCAGTAAGGGTTCAGGAAAGAAGGACGCCTTGGACACTGGAACCAGAAGACCCAGGGAGGAGTGCTGTTACATTGTGGGGATTGCAGCCAATGGTTGGAAACAAGTGTGCATCAATTACTGAATGTAAAACCAGTTTGCTTTGTAAACTTCCACCCAAATCACAATACAACATTGTTAAAAAGTTTCCATGTAATAAAATAAATAACTTCTGGCCCATTTTATGAAAGTATACTGAACACACTAAGTTTTTGTTCTCTTTCATCAAATCTGGAGAAATAATAGAAAAATAAATATGTAGCCATAAGGGGGCCCTCCAGTTTTCTAAAGGTGGATAACATCGAGGGGCTCATCCTAAGAGATGGGGGAAGCTCGGAGCAGGAAAGGTCCCAAAGTAGTCACTAGGCTGACTCATTAGCATTTCTGTAACCTGAGCTAAACAGGAGTGACCTCTGTACATTCTAAGGCACAATGTGGGCCAGGCAAAAGGTCTGTTGATCTTTGAGCTCCCTGCATGTAGGAGCCTAAGTTTGTGAGCCAGGCAAGCACCCCGGGTCACTGGCTGCCCCACCCCTAGAAGATCAGCTAGTTCGTGAGCATCCTTAGGTGGTGGCATGTCTCGCTTCTTCACTCCGACTAAAAGCCCTATTAGATGATTAATATTTTTTGAGTGAAAAGGAGCCAGCAGATTGTAAGAGAATCTCAAAGTACAAAGAGAAGAATCTCTAAACAGTTAGGAAAGCCAACACCGTGACAGAAAATCATCATAGAACTTCGGGTCAAGTAAAGAGGTACTGGAGCAGAGTTGGAAAGTAAATGTGGCTAATGACTCTGGAGCAATTAGTACATTTCCAAACAAATATGTAGTATGTGGCTATAAAACAGGAGCAGGCAGTTACTTGCTGGTGTTCCTTGCATTTAATTCTGACCCATGGTGGTCCCATTGGTGCAGAGTTGAACTCTTCCATAGGATTTTCAAGACTGTGACCTGTTGGACTCAGAATGCCAAGCCAGTTGTCCTAGATGTCTCTGGGTGACCCGCCAACCTTTCAGTTAATAAGTGTAGCCAGTAACCATTTGTACCACTGAGGCACTCCTTAGGCAGTTAGCTGTTAACAAGAGTCAATTAGAGAGGTGGGTGTGAGAAATACAGTTAATGAAATGGAATAATTCTTATTTTAGAAACATTGGTAGTTCTGTGACTAAGAGCTTCGCTGCTGAGAGCTTGGTGGTTCAGATTCATCAATGACTTTTGGGGAGAAAGTTGTGGTAATTTGTTCCTTGAGAGATTCCAGCTTTGAAAACCCTATGGGACGCTTCTGCTGGGCCCTGTGAATGGCAGTGGATTTCATTCATGTTAATGTTTTCGTGGAGGAAATTAGAATGTTGCAAAAAATCCTTTTTCCAATCTTTCAAGCCCATAAATATGCAGGTCAGAAAATTTACCTTATTTTCAGTGTTAAGATACTGTGTGTTTAGTACATCTGATGAAATTCCAGAATATATCTATAGAAACAACAAGCTTCATATACAGCTATCCAGTGATAAAATGAGAGCTGAGAAAAACAAAAGAGCTTAAAAATGTAGAATTAGTAGACCAATTGGGTGTGGGAATGAAAGAGAAAAAGGGTTCTAGAGGCCTCCCAGATTCCTTGGTAAGAAATTCAAGAGTAGCAGCATCGGGGAGTGGGGAGGGTTGAATGGGGGCAGGGGTTACTGCTATCTCACTTGGACCTGTGGGATTATGAGACTACCAGGTGGAAAAGCACGGTACGCAGGCTGCTAGACCAGTGGATGGATAGATTTGGAAGGCAAATATTTGAGTAGGATTTAGATGTTATATGAGGGGACTTCAAAAAGTTCGTGGGGAAAGTAGAATTTAAAGATAATGGGATTCTTCCACATATATTTTGAAGCACCTGAGTATAAGTGATAATGGAAGTAGGCCTCACATTCATGGGCTAGGTTGCTCAGGAAGAATGCATATACTCTGAGACAAGATGACCAGTACTTTTTAAGGAGTATGGAGAAGAAGAGCTAGAATATTCAAGGTAGTATATTCTAATCTCGATACATTCTTTTTTGTCCCTCAACCTTTTGTGAATTAGGTAAAGGTTTGCAGAGCAGATAATCAGTTTTACACTCAACAACTTATACCCATTCTGGGTCAGCTCATTCATTTCCATTCCCTCAACATACCATTCCCTATTCTGCCTTCTCCCTCACTTTCCTGTTTCTGTTCCTCCTTTCCTCGCCCGCTAAACGTCTTTGGATAGACTTGCTTATTCTGTGATGGGGTGGATCCAGTGCCCATCCTGAAAGACGGCTGAGGGCTGCAGTGTAGAAATACTCCCATTCTCCCTTCCACACTCGTTGAGTTTGCACGTCTGTCTAAGCATCTGTTTGTAGCACGGCACTGTTGCAGAACCGTGTTTATAACAGTACTCCCCTGTTCCTTTGAACTCCTACAAACCTCCCCGAGTCTTACACGTCGCCATCATTTTTGCTTACCTTCTTGTTGAAATGATCCTACCTTTCACACAAGTTAGCACCTGCCTACCCTTTAGCCTATGACCTGCTCTCCTTCGCTTCCTCAGACTGCCGTTTCTGGAAACCACCAAATTACATTTATTGTAGCGTCAGGATCTCTTCTTCATCTTTTGTCATACTGGCCTTGCATAATAATCACCCTTTTGTGGTTGATTAATTTCACTCAGCATGATATTGTCCAGGTTCATCCGTGTTGAGGTAGTGCACAGAGTTATCATTATTCTTTAGCATGTGTAGCATTCTGCTGGGATTTTGTGCATGCACCAGAGTTTAGGTTGTTTCCATCATTTTGCTATTTGAATACAGTTATGTTGAACAAGAGTGTGCATATATCTGTCCATGACGTGGCTCTTAGGTCTCTAGGAGATATAATGAGTAGAGAGATTGTATAAGACATTTCTCCTCTCAACTCTTTGAGGAAGCACCGTACCACCACCACCTCCTATTCTACAGTCCCACCAACTGTGTCTAAGGCTCTTGTCTCATCAAACCTTCTCCAGCACTTTGTGTTTTCTGTTTTTGAACTTTGCTTTCTGTCCTGGGGAGTGGTATCTCATTGTCTGATTTCTTTCTTTCAAATGACTAATGATGGCTAGCATTTTTCTCCTTTTTCTTCTTTTTTTTTTTTTTAGCTCCTGAATGTCTTCTTTGAGCTGTCTGTTAAAGGTTTCTGCCCACTTTTACATTGGATTATTTGTCTTGTTGAAGTGTTGAAGTTTTCTGTATGTTTTAAGAGTCTTTGCCCCTTGCCTGATATTCAGTGCTCCAAAGTTCCCCCAACTGTGGCTTAGCTTTTTGCACTCTTCTAGTAATGTACACAAGTATCTTATTTTTAGGAAGTCCTAGCCATCTATTTTGTTTTCATCCCTGTGTGTGTCTCTCGGTTTGGTAGTGTGCTTACACCATATATTAACTAAGTTTGTCACGATTTTCCACTGATAATATCCACTCAGGTCTTTAATCTGTCTTGAGCTTTTGTATATGGAATGAGACCAGCGCTTCCCCATTTATTGTGTCCCGGTCTTTGTCAAAAATTATGTGGATGGCTTTACTCCGGGGTTCTCACTTCTGTGCCATTAGCCCATGCATACATCATTGTACCAGTACCAAGCTGTTTTTGATGCCTGTGCTTTTATTAACGAAGATGTGTTGTGATCTGGTTTTCGGGGGTGGGAAGGTTGTTTTTTTTTTATTTGTTTTTTAAAGAACTCTCAGGCTATTGTATGTAAAATGGATTAGAACCTGGTTAGTTAAAGGTAGGGCCATGTGTTAGAACAGGGGTTTTCAGTCTGTGGGTTGCGACCCCTTTCACAGGGGTTGCCTGATTCACAGCAGTAGCAAACTTAGTTATGAAGTAGCAACAAAAATAACTTTATGGTTGAGGGTCACTGCACATGAGGAACTGTATGAAAGGGTTGCAGCATTAGGAAGGTTGAGAACTGCTGTGTTAGAGTATTGTTTGAGCTCACCTAGTGATGTTGGCTTGACGATGGGAGGAACCTTTGATGGAAATAAGTAGATGAATTAAAAAAAAAAGATTTGGACCTTAGTTGTTGGTTACTGAGAAGATGTAGATAAAAAGTACAGATCTGAACCCAAAGTTTCTGGCTTCTCCAGCTAGATAGATAGTGAAATTTTCATTCAATAAAGGATCAGTGGAGGAGAAACCTAGGGATGGTTGATCAGTTTAGTTTGAGTTACCAATAGAATATCTAGAGGAGTCCTAATGGTACTTTTCAGGTAAGGGTTGTACTCCTAACCAGGACAGTGGTTCTGACCTGTTATCCACTCCATGGGAGAGAGATGAGGTTATCTGTTCCTGCAGTGATTTATAGCTTTAGAATTACTCTATAAGCTCTCTCTGAGTCAGAATCAACTGGATGGCACTGAGTGGGTTTTGTTTATGGAACATCTGATTTGAGATTCAGTAGCTATTTCAATTGGTGGGTTTGAATCTTAGTAGCGATGCCTGGGCTGGAGCGAGTTACCTAGAAAGTAACTAAAGTCATGGGCATGAAAGATCACCTAGATATACAGAGAAGTACATGTTGTCGTTTGGTGCCATCGGGTAGGTTCTGACTCCTAGTGACCCACGTACAGCAGAACGAAACACTACCCAGCCCTGCACCATGTGCCACAGTTGTTCCTGTGTAAGCCCATCGTTGCAGCTACTGGTCTGCCTCCTGGTGTGGACCACTAGGTAACATCATGATAAATGGAGAAAAGGTTGAAGATGTCAAGGAGTTTGTCTTCCTTGGAGCCACAGTCAATGCTCATGGAAGCACCAGTCAAAAAAAAGATCAGAAGAAACATTGCCTTGGGTAAATCTGCTCACAAAATTTCTTGGAAGCGTTGAAAAGCAAGGATATTAACTTGAAGGGCTAAGATGCAAGTCATGGTATTTTCAATTGCCTCGTGCATGTGAAAGCTGGACATTGAATAAGGAAGACCGAAGAGAAATGAATGCTTTTGAACCATGGTGTTGGTGAAGAATATTGAAAGTACCTTGTGCTGCCAGAAGAACAAACATATCTGTGTTGGAAGAAGTATACCCAGAGTGCTCCTTAGAAGCAAGGGTTGTCACATGCACTTTGGACATGTTATTAAGAGAGACCAATCCCTGGAGCCAGGACGTCCCACTTAGTAAAGTAGAGAGGGTAGCAAAAAAGGGAAAGCTCTCTTGCTAGACTAATTGAGTGGCTGCAACCAGGCCTCAGACATAACAATTGTGAGGATGGTGTCAGACCACACACTGTCGGTTCTGTTAGACATGGGGTCACTATGAGTCAGAACCAACTTGACAGAACCTAAAAACAACAGTACATGTCAGTATACACATATGTGTGTAATTACTACCTTCTCCATATCTACATGAATCTAAGGAGCTTGGGAGTACAGTGGGTTATGCTTCGGACTGCTAACCACAAGTTGGCAATTCAAACCCATCATTGGCTCCACAGGAGAAAATGAGCCTATCTGCTCTCATACAGATACACAGTTTCAGCAACCCAGAGGAACAGTTCTGCTCTGTCCTGTGTATGTATGATTTCTATGAGTTGGCATTGATTTGATAGCAGTGGATTTCTAATTAAGTACAACTCAGCTCATTCTAGCCATCTCTCTGCCTTGGTTGTTTGGGACTTTCTTCTTCAGCACTGAGAAATCTGGTAATCATCATCCATCGCACATTTACTGATAAGCACATCCTAGGGGGCTTCAAAATGCTTGTGGAAAAGAGAAATTAAAAGAGTGGAATTTGGGCTGAGCCCCGGTGGCGTAGTGGTTGTGCGCGGAACTGCGGCCCACTGGGTTGGAGGTTCAAATCCAGCAGCAAGGCTGGACCTCCTACTCCCACCACCAGAGGGCAGTGAGAGGCCCCTCCCCCAAAAGAGTGGAATTTTCCCACAGACTTTGTGCATATATATGTAGACCTGTGATAGTACATTTGCATGTGTTTTCTAGCTTGACCTGTTGAGAGGACCTAGAAGCAATGACACCCAATGAGCACTGATTACCCTTGAGATTTGTCTTGAACAGCATTCTCCATTGATGGTAGCCATGTTTCCCACTTGGAAAATGAGTGATTCTAGGGCTGGAGCAGGAAGTGTGCAAGATGACTTGGAACATCTTGTAGTGCCAGAAAGTACTCAGCATTCAAAAGGATAGGTGTTTGGCAAGAGAATAGACGGGCCAAGCTGAAAGAGTACTCAGTGGCAAAAGCTGGAACAATTTGAACAACAAAGTAAATGACAGACTCATGGATTATAGCCCAAAGTACAAAATAAATAACCCTGGACAATATTGATTAAACTATTCAATTATTCAAGAAATGATTGAGCATATAAATGGTTAGAAAAGGCAACTCTCCCATGTAGAAAAATTCCAAATAATTTATGTGGAAACTTAAGTAGATGAAGCTTACTGTATAAACTTGTGATAAGCCCAGTTTTTTCCAGCACATTTTTAATGCAGTGTTTGTGGTAAAATTAGGCACCTCAGCTGATATTCGAGTCGGCTTATACTCAAGTATGTTCGGTCATCTTTTTTTAAATTTTTTAATTTATTGAGAATATAGTATACACGAATTCAACAGTTACAGCATGTGCAACTTAATGATATTGTTAACTGTACAACCATTTGAATTCTCTTTTTCAGAGATGTTGCTCTCTAGTAACATAAATTACTGCTCTTTAAGGTTTTGGAAGACAGATGAGGCTGTCTGCCCCCCAGGAAAGATTTCCACCTGCAGAACCCCCTGTGTAGGGGCAGCCCCGAGGAGTTGGAATTGCCTGGATGGCAGGGGAAAAGCCCCCCTTCCAGCTTTCAAGTTGCTGTTATCACTTTGATCCCATAGACATTAATCTTTAAGCTCAACAAACTATCATTGGATTTTTAAGAATTCTGGGGACTATTGTGGTTTAAAGATTTCCATAGGGCAGTGGTGTCAGGGGTTTCTCCTACCTTAATGACCAGGAAGGCTTGAGTCCCCAAGAATTTGAAGTTCTGGTCTGCACCTTTCCCCTTTTGGGGGGGGGGGCATCACTGCCCTGGTGGGAGTAGGAAGCCCAGCCTTGCTCCTGGAGAGCTGCTGCTGGATTTGAACCACCAGCCCTGTGGGCCGCAGTCCCGCACACAACCACTACGCCACCGGGGCTCAGCCACCTTTCCCCTTTTGATCAAGACTCTTTCACAGAATCTTTGATCAAAATGTTCTGTAATGATAGCCAGGCACCATCCAGTTCCAATCTCGAGATAAAGGAAGCAGTTGTTACATGTTTGAGGCAATTAGCCACACCTTACATATCTCTCTCCTTTTCCTGACTTCCCTTCTGTTGATCTAGGCCATAGTTTCCCAAAGTGGGCACCACTACCCCCACACGGGGTGTGTGGCATGATCTAAGGGCATTGTAAGAGCAGATACCCACACTTTATCCTGGATTCTGGGCTGGAGTACAAAAGGTTTTCATGGCTAGGGAGGTTCATGAGGAATTTTTTTTTTAAGAGGACAGTAGACCATATAAGTTTGGGAACCTCTGAACAATGTTCCTTGGATGATAGCATGCAGGCTTCTAAAGCACTATACAAGGAACTAGGAGTTAGAAATGTTAAACATATTGTTAATCCAGCTAACTGGGATGTCTCATGACTTTAAATATCCAAACTATTGGATGTACATAACCACTAACCCTCACCCCCATCCTTGTAAATAAATCTATGACACAATTTTTTGCCATTCCAGTTTTTTAACTAATGTTCAATTTATAGCAGTGACAATAATTGGCTATGCATCCTTACCCATAATCAATGAGATATTTCAATCAATTTTAACCCTTTCCCACTTTCTCCTGTCTCTGATGATTACTAATTCTTTCTTTCTTTCTTTCTTTCTTTCTTTCTTTCTTTCTTTCTTTCTTTCTTTCTCTCTTTCTCTCTCTGTCTCTCTCTCTTTCTTTCTTTCTTGTCTTTCAGTGAGGTCAGTCATTATTTTATTGTGGTTGACTTATTTACTCAGCATGTCTTCCAATTTCCTCAATATTTAGCCTGTATCAAGACTTCCTTTCTTCTACTGTGTTCCATGGTATATGTGATAGTTACAGAACTTGAAGGTGGTCTGAGCCCCAGTGGCTTAGTGGTCGAGTGCGGGTACTGCGGCCCACTGGCTTGGTGGTTCAAATCCAGCAGGAGCTCTCCAGGAGCAAGACTGGGAAGCTCCCATGACCACCAGTGGGCAGTGATACCCCAGAACAAAGCAAAACTTGAAGATATAAAAGTGTAGGGGTGGAGTCTAGCCTGTCCATGCAATCTGTGTGGTCAGTAGTTCAAAACCACCAGTTGCTCTGAGGGAGAAAGATGGATTTTCGAATCCTGTCATCAGTTACAATCTAGGAAACCCATGGCAGGGGGTGGGGGTGGTTAGGGGGTAGGGAGTAGTGGTGGTGTTCCTATAAGTTGGCATTTACTTGATGGCCATGCTTGCATTTAGAATTATTGGGTCAAATGGCTATCACTGCTTGCTGGAGTAGAGGTGGATAAATTTATAAGCGTATGAAAAATAAGAGAAATTATAAAGGCTATGATGAACAAATTTGCCACCTAAAAATTAAAATTTTCATAGCTAAAGTTCAGTAATAAGCAGATCTTAAAAAAGAAGATATTAGTAGTTTCTGAATCTGAAGGGCTTAGACAAATAGTTAAAGAAACCATGAATAGATTCTTACCTAATCCCACTCCTAATAGGACTGGCAGAGGGAGAGTAACAATAGTTAGGAAAGAAAGTGTGAGTAAGGGGGAAAGGACCTGCCTAATCCAGGACTTATAAAAAGATTGATGGGCAGCATTCCGTTCCCAGCTGAATTTGAAGACTGTTGAAAATGACAGCAGAAAGACATCGTACCGTCCTGTCTTTGAGAAGGCGAGAAAAATCAAGATCACCATCCCCAAACTGGTGCTCACAGCCAGAGCTATATCAGCTCTCTCCAACTTCTTTACAATTTGGACACGAGCGGCCCCTCCTATGCCCTCTTTTGTGTCCAGCAGTTCATTGCAGTGGCCATAGAGAACTCACAGACCACCCTCACAGATAGGAGATTTATTAGGGAAGTTCCAAGTCCCAAGTTGGAATGGAGATTAGGTCAGGAAGTAGGTCAAGTCTCCCTTCAGTGTAGGATAGCTCTCTCAGCTCCTGATGGCCATGCAGGGCTTTACTCTTGACCCCCTCAGAGCAGGCCCTTGGTCTGGCTCTGTTCTATTCAGGCAAGTGTTAGCAATACTCTTGTAGCTTTTCTGATACCTATCCAGAGGCCATGCTCAGCCAATGAGATGCTTCCTTGTAGGTACCTAGCTCATTCACTCCTTGGGTGTGTACCCTCACTGTAGGGACAATGCCATCTCACATTGATCTCCTGGGTCTTCTGCTGCTTCTCACCACCTTATACCTTTGCTGTGTTATAGCTGTTTCTGTCTTCTGGGTCTAGGAGGTGTTCAGCCCAGGGACCCTGGGTTCAAAAGCCATGCTTCATTTCTGGTTATTTTTGGTGGTACTATGATCATCCCCACCTTTGGGATGACTCCTTTAAAGCATATTGCGGTGACAAAGCTGACCGATTCCTCTTGTGAAAGTTCCATACAGTGTATTTACATGGCCCTGCCCCACAAGGGCTTTGTGAACTTTATTTGCATTATCAGCAAGCCGTCCAATCCCCCTGATAAGTCACAAACACCTTGTTTGCACTGCCCCAGCGAGTCATTTTGTGGGAGTTATAAGGCCATGGCAAGAAAGGCTGTACAAAAGTAACTCATCTCTGACAAAGGACGTCATCTTTGGTGAAGGTGAAGGGTCAGCCCCAACAAGGGAGCTCCTCAAGGAGAAGGCCTCACACAGTAGCCACAGCCTTGGGCTCACACATACCTGTGATCATGACGATGACACAGAACTGGACAACATTTTGTTCTGTTTTACCTGCCATTGCCTTGAGTGGGACCTCTCTCAGTGACAACTAGCAACACTAACAACAACAATATCGTAGCAGGATCAGTCAATGTAGTTGGCTATTTATTTATTTTCTAGCAGGTGGTTGGACAGACCCAAGGTTGTGTAAGATAACAATGTACTAGGTGAACAGATAGCTTGGGAGACAACTGAGGTTTTTTTCTTTTTAAATTAAAATTAAAAAAATAATAATTTTATCGGAGACTCTTACAGTCCTTATAACAATCCATATATCACTTGTACCAAGCACATTTGTACATATGTTGCCATCATCATTTTCAAAGCATTTTCTTTCTGCTTGAGCCCTTGGTATCAGCTCCTCTCTTTTCCCACCCTCCCCCACCCTCATGAACCCATATATTTATATATTCTTTTCATATCTTACTTCATCTGTGTCTCCCTTCACTCATGTTTCTGTTATTCATTCTCCTGAGGGGAGGGTTATACTTCGATTATTGCAACTGATTCTCCCTTTTTCCCCCTTCTCCCCCCACTTCCCCCTACCCTTGTGGTATCACCACTTCCATTACTGTTCCTGAGGGGGTAATCTGTCCTAGATTCTATGTGGTCAAGAGCTCTTATCTGTACCGGTGTACATGTTCTGGACTAGCCAGATTTGTAAGGTAGAACTGGGGTCATGATAGTGGAGGAGGGCAGTGGTAGAGGGTGGGGGTGGTGTGTGGGGAGGAAGCTTTAAAGAACTAGAGGAATGTGTGTTTTTTTCCATGCGATACTGCACCCTGACTGACTTGTGCCTTCCTTGTGGCCCTTTTGTGAAAGGATGTCCAGTTGTCTACAGATTGGCTTTAGGTCTCTATTCTGACTCCCCCTCATTTGCCTCAGTATAATTGTTTTGAATCTTTCAGATACCTGAAACCTGATCCCATGAACACCTCGTGATCAAACAGGCTGCTGTGCTGCTTTCGTATGGGCTTTGTTGCTTCCCTGCCAGATGGCAGCTTGTCTACCTTCAAGCCTTCAAGACCCCACATAATACATCTTTTAATAGCCACGCACCGTCAGCTTTCTTCACCACATTTGCTTATGCACCCATTTTGTCATCAATGATTGTGTTGGGAAGGTGATTAGAACAAAGTTTTCTTGCATTTCAGGAGTACTTGAGTAGAGGCCCAATGTCTATCTTCTATCTTAATACTAAACATATAACTATATATACATAGCCCTATAGCCCTATAATTATATATTAATATATTACTTATGTACATTCCTAGGTTTATACCTCTATAAATGCCTTTTGCCTCCTTGTACCTCCCTGTTTCCTTTTACTTTCCTCCCGACCCATTATCATGTTTAACACCTTATCATTTGTTCTCTCTTTTGATTCATTTTTTTTAAAGATAATTTTATTGGGGGCTCTTACAACATTTAAAGCAATCTATACATTAGTTACATCAAGCATATGTGTACATATGTTGCCATAATTTTCTAAGCATTTGCTTTCTATTTGAGCCCTTGATATCAGCTCCTCTTTTTCCCCTCCCTCTCCCACCCTTGTGATCCCATGATAAATGATAATTCTCTTATCTTACTCTGACTGCTGTTTCCCTTCCCCTACAGTTTTTGTTGTTCCTTCCCCTAGGTAAGGGAGTGGTTTTGTGTGGATCTTGTCCTTTCCCCTATCTCCCCATCTTCCTAGTATCACTACTCCCATTTCTGTTCCTTAGAGGTTTATCTGACCTGCGCTCTTATCTGCATCAGTGTCCTTGCTCCAGTCTAGCCAAAAGTGAAAGGCAGAACTGGGGTCATGATAGTGGGGAATGAGGAAGGCTCAAGGAACCAGAGGTCTTTTGACTTATTTTAAAATTATTTCTGGTTTTTATTATTATCTGCTATCTTTATGATGTTTTTCTTTGGAGTTTTTTTTCTTTTTTTTAAATTAAAGGTTCATTTTATTGGGGGCTCTTACAGCTCTTTGCCCGGTCCAGGGGACCGCCTGATTCTTTATTATAATCCATATATCAATTTTACCAGGTATATTTGTACACATGTTGACACCATTCTTTTCTAGATATTTACTTTACCTTGAGCCCTTGGTATCAGCTCCTCTTTTTTTCTTCCTCTCCCACAAGTAAGATTTTAAGACAGAGATTACAAGAGCCAGTAGTGGCGAATGGGCAGTATGAGGAAATTACCTAGTTTCACCCTTAGTCAGTTGTGCTTGTTTCTGTAGAATTAATTACCTTTGAGTAATGGAGTGTCTCAGTCTGGAACTCTTGGGCCACACCGGAAAACTTGTTTTGAGGGGTAGAGAGTTGGCCAGACTAGAAAAGACTCACCTAGGAGTCCAAATGATTCATTGCATTGGGTAAATCTGCACAAGACTTTAAAGTGGTGAAAAATAGGATGTCACTGTGAGGATTCAGGCATGCCTGAGCCAAGCCATTGTATTTTTAATCATCTCATATGCATGTAAAAGTTGGACATTGGATAAGGGAGTCCAAAGAAGAGTCAATGCATTTGAATTATGCTATCAGAGAGTATTGAAAGTACTATGGACTGTCAAAAAGGCAAACAAATCTGTCTTGGAAGAAGTACATCCATAATACTTCTGAGAGGCAAGCCATTGTCTCCAGTACTTTAGACATGCCATCAGGAGAGACCAATCCCCCCGCAGAAAGGACATCAAGAGGCTCAACTTAGAGTTGATGTTGACAGAGTAGAACTGCCCTCTTCTCTGGGACTAACTTTTTTATAAATTATTTTATTGGGGGCTGAGCCCCGGTGGCGTAGTGGTTGTGTGCGGGACTCCGGCCCACTGGGATGGAGGTTCGATTCCAGCTCCACGGAGCAAAGGCAGGGCCTCCTACTCCCACCACCTGAGGGCAGTGATGCCTAAAAAAAAAAAAAATTATTTTATTGGGGGCTCATACAACTCTTAACACAATCCATACATAAGTTCATTGTGTGTCAAGCACATTTGTGCATCAGGTGCCTTCATTATTCTCAAAACATTTGCTTTCTATATAGGTCTTTGGCATTGGCTCCTCATTCATTTTTCCCCTCCCTCCCGCTTGCTACCCCCTCCCTCATGAACCCTTGGTAATTTATAAATTATTATTACTTTATAATTTATAAATTACTATTACTTTGTCACATCTTACACTGTCTGATGTCTCCCTTCACCCACTTCTCCATTGTCTGTACCTCAGGAAAGAAGTTATCTGTAGATCCTTATAATTGGTTCTCCCTTCCTACCCCACTTTCCCTTCACCCTCCCGGTACCATCACCCTCTCCCCATTGGTCCTGAAGAGATCATCTGTCCTGGAGTCCCTATGTTTCCGACTCCTATCAGTACCAGTGTACAGCCTCTGGTCTAGTCAGACTTCTAAGGTAGAATTGGAGTCATGATAGTGGGTAGGAGGAAGCATTGAAGAACTAGAATAAAATTGTATGCTTCATTATTGCTACATTGCACCCTGACTGGTTCGTCTGTGACCCCTCCGTAAGGGGAAGTCCGTTACCTACAGACGGGCTTTGGGTCCCCACCTGTACTCCCTGTCATTTACAATAATATAATTTTTAGTTCTTTGATGCCCGATCTCTTCGACACCTTGTGATCACACTGGCTGGTGTGCTTCTTCCATGTGGACTTTGTTGCTTCAGAACTAGATGGCCACTTGTTTGCCTTCAAACCTTTAAGACTTCAGATGCTATATCTTTTGATAGCCTGGCACCATCAGCTTTCTTTACCTCATTTGCTATGCACACATTTGTCTTCAGTGATCATGCTGGGAAGGTGAGCATCGTGGAATGCCAATTTAATAGAACAAAAGTGTTCTTGCATTGAGGTAGTACTTGAGTGGAGGTCCAATGTCCATCTGCTGCCTTGATCCTGAACTTATAAATATATGCACATATATTATTTCCCCATCATCACATATAAATGTATTTATTCATGTACATGCCTGTATTTAGACCTCTGTAAATGCCCTTTGCTTCCTATTTCTTTCCTCTGTTTCCTTTTACTTCCCTCTTGTCCCACTATCATGCGCAGCCTTCATTTGGGTTTCAGTAATTTTTCTCACTTACCCTACTTTCTCTCAATTCCTACCAGACCTCTCACACCCTTCTTGCTACTGATTTTGGATCACTTGCTGTTCCCTTGTCCTGGGTTGTTCAATACCACCTCCTTTCTCTCACCTCCTCTTCACCCATATCCCCCCTCCAACCCCAACCATTGGTCCTTTAGTTTTCTCCTCCAGACTGATCATCCAGCCTATCTTATCTAGATAGACCTGCACACAAAAACAAGACATGGCAAGATGAAGCAACAAAAGAAAATGGCAACTTCAAGAAAGAAACAATGTCCAGAAAATATATATAAATAAGAAATAATAGTAATAAAAAAGAAAAACCTGTAAATGGTTCAAGGTCTGTTTGTTGACCTCTAGAAGTGACCTCTGGTGGAGTCCAATAGAGTTCTACACCCTGGCCCCAAAATCTATCCTCTACGCTCCCTCAAGACCTCCACGCTCAACTCTCCCCCAACCCCCACCCCTGCCTGCTCTGCTGCAAGCCCTTAGTGGTTTTCTCTGTGTGGTAGGGTCAGACTGGGTGCAAGCCCAACAGTGCGTCTCTAGTGTTGTCCTCCATGGGGCCTTGGGTCAACAAGGGACTTTGTGTTTCATAGTGGAGCTGTCCATCTGGTCCTCTCTGTGTGTTGACAGTTCTGAGTGGGCCCAGATAGGCTCCATTCTCTCCTCCCCTTTCATATGCTCCCATGTGTGCTCTGGTCAGACATGTGTTCTGTCTGGTGCTGCCCCTCCCCCTCCCCCTTTAGTGCTGTCCTCTAAAGTAAAATTCTTCTTGGGGGAGGGGCAACTGTGGGACTAACTTTTTATGAGAGTAGAAAGCTCTTTCTCTCGAGGATTACCTGTTTTGAACTGCTGACCTTGGAGGTTGCAACCCCAGCATAACCACAATACGTGAGGGCCTATCCTGCAGAACTGACTAGTAAAAGTCTTGAATACAGAGACTCAGAGAGTTTTCTTGTTGAAGAGAACATCTGGGAAGGAAGATCATCTCTTGAGCCATGGAAGCTCCATGTTGGTATTCATACTAGTGTGTCACTGTATCCTTTTTTGGCTATAAGAAATCTGCATGTGTATGGTTCATTCTCCATGAATTCTGTGAGTTGACATAGCAGATTAATCAAGCCCAAAGAAGCAGTGGGAGGGAACTAGTGGGGCCTGAATTTGGAATGCCTATCTTGAAAGAGTAGTAAGTAGGAAAGCAGCCCCAGCTTTATAACCAGCAGATTAGAAGATTAGGATGTCATGAGGATAACCCAAACTTGTAGCTGGTGTCTGTTTGTATATTTGGCACTCTGAAGGACAGAGGCCTGTTACTCGGTGAGCCCTGACCTAGCTCAAGGTGGCAGTGTACTAAGAATTGATAAATGGGAATGTGAGTATTGATTGAATCCACATTTAGGGGAGTTGGTGTATCCTTCCATATAGGCAGAGAGAATGTGTCTAAAAGACTGAGTCTGGTGGGAAAGGGGATTGACGGGGTGCATTGTCACAGTGGGACTCAGAATGACCTTGACTAGAAAAAGATAGAATTGCCTGATGCCGTGAGGTCTGGAAGTTTCTGTACCTTTAAAGAAAGTTGACCCCCCCCCCTTTTTATTTTGAGAGCTATATTTCAGGCCAGTGATTCAAAGGAGTGTTTGGTGATAAGATTGAGGATTTTGAGGTCATGTGTTTTACGATGTAAAGAGAAATACATTCCAGTAATCTCTGTAGAGAAGTCAGAAGGAAGAACAGTGATGAAGTACATGTGGGCTGGGCGAAAAAGCACAGAGCCACTGTAGGCATGGAAAGAAGAGGGAGGGTACTTGATCTGTGCTTTGTATCTAGCCAATTGGTTGACAACCGTGGGAGCCATCCTTGGAAATGACTAATCCAAGATTTCTGAACCGACCTGTGGGGTAATAATTGTCTTTTTGTTGCTGATTCACTGCCTCTGCCTTAATCTAAAAAGCAGTATTAGTAGTGGGAAGGTTAACCGTGGCTGGTAGTGGGTACTTAAAGCAATTAGACTTTATGTAGTGAAAGCCAGCTTGGCTCACGTGTCTTCTGAAGTCTGATGTCTGCAGCGTCCCCACTGTTTGAAGTTTGCTTTGAGGTAGAGTGATAAGGTTCAGCACCACCATTAGTTTGGTAAAGTCCAGTTGGTAAATAGCTCACTGCCCGTGATTCTCATCATGGTGATGGCTTCTGCCGGGACCTCATTTCCTCCTACTACTCTGGCTGAGTCAAAATGGGACACTGACGCCACAGTTTCTGCTGTGTCTCATGCCGCCCCGGTGCGTGAGCCGAAAGCTCCTGGACTGCTTTCTCCTGTGCGGGACTAGTGCAGTCTCCGTTTCGATGTGTACCTCCTTAAGGGAGCTGGGGCTTTCTCTTTTACTTTTTAAAGGCTATATTGTCTCATACCAATTTGGTATTTTTATTATACCTATGGACCAGGGAAGAAACTCTTTAACTTTTCCTTTCAACCTTTTAGTAGACAGGGTTGCTAAGAGTCAGAATCAATTAGATGGCTGAGTGTTTGTTTGTTTGTTTTGTTTTTTAAAGACAGCAGTGGCATTGCTTGAACAACTAGCCAACCCCCTGCCATTGAATTGATTCTGGTTCATACTCATATAGTGTTTCTGAGCATGTAAATTTTTCTTCTGAGTAGTGGCTGGCGGACTTAACCTACGGACCTCTACAGCCCCACACCTAGCTCACCAGGGCTGCGTCTGCATATGCATCTGTATCTGATTCTAGGGAAATATTGATGCCATAGAACCTAAAATGGGTACCGCCATCAATGAACTAAACGTGTCTTCTTTCTACTTTAGGTCTGTCCATTTAAATGGAAATGTAACGGAACTAGCTTTGATGCTAACAACACAGGACCATCGAGCGGGATGGTGCAGTAGAAATCTTTGCTTCCAAATGAAGGCACCACCATTTAGGATTTCTACTTATTTCAAGGTATTTGAGGCAACATTTTACTGTAAAACCTTATTCCTTGAAATTCATTTTTTAAATGTTATTTTCTATTTTTATATGCTTTATTTTAGAATAGTTGGCTTTTTGAAGTTAAAACACACCTTCCCCCCCAACCCCCACAAAGCTGAGAGATATCCTGATTTTTAGTAAAGCATGTTTTAGTAAAACGCCCGACACCCCCCCCCCCCAATATATGTTGTAAATCCTAGCCACAAGCCCCACCATGGGAGAACAAAATGGGGTCTTCTATTCCTGCATAGAGTTATAGTCTCACAACCCCACAGGGACTGTTTTACCCTGTCGGGTTGCAATCAGTTAGTGTAGATTCTAACAGTGGTTAGAATCCCATTTTGGAATAGGTTGTCTTTGTTATGCTAATGAGCAGGGTTAGTAAAGGGTATATCTTGAATTCATCTCTGTTTGATATATAAAAGAGACTTAGCCAGAGCTGAAGGAGGACATCCCAGGAGTCGTGCTCTAAAGTTCAAATTTCTAGCCTCCTAAAACGGTGAGAAACAAAGTATATTTCTGTTAGTTAAAGCCACCCACTTGTGGTAATTTTGTTACAGCAGCACTAATTAACTAAAACACACATCAAGTGTAAGAAACATACAGAGTGCAAGTTGATTCTATAAATTATCTCTTTTAGAAGAACCAGGATATAAGCTGAGCCCTAGTGGTGGTTGTATGCGGAACTGCGGCCCACAGGGTTGACGGCTCAAATCCAGCAGCAGCTCTCCAGGAGCAAGGCTGGGCTTCCTACTCCCACCAGGGCAGTGATGTGAGGGGAAAAAAAAAAGAAGAACCGGGATATATCAATGTTAGTCAGTTATTCTATGTACATCATGACTGTGAGATGAGCGACAGGCATGCTACAAGAGAGCGTAGTGATTGCCCTTCGCCTTGACTTGGGAGCCGACTTTTTCATTCTTTTCTTATAAACTCATTAAGGAGTTCTCCCCTACACCCCACCCACTCCACTCCCAAGAAGAGTCACTTTGATTCTCCTAGACTGTCCCTGAAGAACTTTAGAGATCTGGTAGATTAGTTCCACTTAGATTAGAAAAGTGAGAGTGAGATATGTAATTAAAAGATCAAGTGACAATTCCAAATTATGTAGTAGATCTGATTAGAAAATTTAAAAAGACTGTCTAATTAAAAGCAAAAAAGAAAATCGGCAGAAAGCTTAAAGGCTTACAGCCTTTTACTTTTCTTAAAGCATACATGCGTTACAAACAGAATATTTTGTGCTTATTTTAGTATATATGCTGCTGAAGCGAGCACATATTTAGTGTTTATTGAAAATAAAAATATTATCAAATTTTTATTATTTTTGCAAATAGGCAGGTGGTATGAAAAGGTTTCACTACTTTGGGTAGATAAGTCAAGGTTGATAAATTTCTCTGTATATGTTATGTAAGTTTATAAATAATACCTTTCCAGACTATAAAGTAAAAATTAAAGAAATAATATATCACTTTCGTTAAGATTTTTATTTTCACTTGGTTATATTTTGGAAGAAGAATGTGTAAAATAGTATATTCCAAAATAATAAGAATTCCTTATTCCAAAATAATAAGAATTCCTTGAATAAGTGGATTACTTCCAAATGGGCCTGACATCATTGACCCATCTTTGTATGTTAAATAAAAATAAGATGAAAGAATTAGGTTGCTCTGGTGAAAGATTTAAAAACTTTAGCAGATGTGGGTGTTTGTTTTTTGATGGTTTTAAATTTAATGATCATTAAATACACAATTTGTCCTATCAGAACTACTTTGCCTATTTTATAGAATGTCTTTCCTTTTTGTTTTCATTAAACAAGACTGAGTGTCCAAACTTGGCAAAGAATTAAATATATGGCAGGGTTATAAATGAAGTTAAAGGCATCATTCACTCAATTTTTTTCCTGTGGCTTCAGAAGCCTAAAGACAATTATCTGAAACAATTTATGACAGTCATAAAAAAATCATCATGAAAAAATAGTTAAGAAATCATAGTTTAAAATTGTAAGTGGTATAGTTAAGTCTTATTTTTAAACCTCTCCAAATATAAAGACTAGATAACATGAGGATCTGACCAATTGAATTTGCTGATTGTTTGTGGTACTTTCTTTGTCTTTTGCAAATTTGCACAGATTCATTAAGGTTTTTTAACCAGTTTTATAGACATACGGCTCATATACCATGCAACTCAGTGGTTTGAATATATTAAAAGAGCTGTGTAATCACCCCCACAATCAATTTAAGAACAGTTTCTTCATTCTTATGTCCATTATTATTAGCTCCCGCATACCCCATAGTCTCCCCTGCCATAATCCCAAGGAGCTATTAGTGTAGTTATTATCTCTGTAGATTTACCTATCCTGGATTTCATATAAAGAAAATTGTACAGGAGAGAAACAAAACAAAACAAAATAAGAACAACAAAATAAAACAAAAAATCTTCCATCAAGAGAAAGCAGAAGATAATAGAAACTACACTAAATTAAAAATGAGTCAAAAGGGAAAACAAATAACACGTTAAAATTTAATCCAGCTACAACTGAGTACCATATATACTTGAGTATAGGCCAACCTGAATATCAGTTGAGGCACTTAATTTTACCATAAAAACTGCATTAAAAATGTGCTGAAAAACAGTTTAAATATGAGTATATACAGTAATCTACTTTCCAGTGCAGTCTGTCTGAGAGCAAGACTGTTCATGTACTTGGTCAATGGTTAGAGGGAATTCAGTGGAGGCTTAATCTATATGGTAGACTTTGTAAATGGATTTTGAATTTTTGTTGTCATCTGTAGCAAACTGGGTGCTCAGAATTTAAGCTCCAAATACAATTCCTTCCTCTGATCTTGAATTTTACTGTTTAGAATTCTTGGATCACATGAGCTGGTATGCTTCATCTGCTTGGATTTAGCTGGCATTTCACTTAGATAGCTGCATGTTTTAAGCATGCCTGTAAGATTACTGATGCTATTCTTTCTCATAGCTGGGCAACATCTGATTTCTCATGGTGGTTAACTTTATGCTTATCCTTGTGAAAGCAATATAGGTTGTGTTAGTTCTTAAATTAAGAATCTCTTATTCATCTAATATACTTCTCTACTTTTTTTTTCAAGTATTCACTCTGATATTCAAGTTAAAAGTGGTTATTTTGATTTTTTTAAAATGGAGAAAAGTGAAAATGTTGCAGACTTGTGCTCAAAAGAAATGTTTTGATTTGTGTGTGTGTGTGTGTGTGTGTAATTTTCTTGAGAATATTGAAAATTTTGAAATGGAGTTTATTACAAAACTACTACTTGAGTACTAGAGTTATCCCCCTGAAGCATTTGCAAGATTATAGGTCTTGGATCATAGTTCAAGTTAAGTTAAAATAGTAACTTTTGAAAGCAGATTTTACCAAAATATGGTAAAGAAATGGTGTTCTTTAGTCACTTGATACAGTTTTCTGCTTTTTGTGCTTCTGTGAGAAATAGACTCCATATTTCTGTTTCCTTCTATATTTATTTTGTAGCCTTGCATTAATAAGTTAAATATATAAAATAATGCTTTCCAGAGTGACATTAATGAATGTTGTTGCTAAAAACAGAAGATCATACCACAGAAGCATCATTCACTGTTTCTCTTCTCATAGCAAAAGGAGGTCAACTCACATCACTAGCAAGAAGCTTGTAAAACCAGTTTCAAAGTTAATGACAAATATTATGCTTGGAGAGAAAGTAAAACGAGCTCTTGGCAAAAATCCCTTATCAAAAGCATACCATCTGGAAAAGCAATTAATGTCATGTGCACATGCTAGCAGATAGTTTGTTTTCAGTTGGATCAAAGCACTGATGTGCAGAGAACACTCCAGCCCTGGATATAGGTGTGTTAACTGTTTACCATCGAAAAATCCTTATTACAGAAGAAGAACTCTTTGTACTGTTGTTTTGTTCATGGCGATGCTTGGTTGCTTTTCAACTCAGTGTGCCCTAGAGAAAGTTGCAGTGGTTCCTCCTAATTCAAGCACCAACATCTTGAGGTTTAGGAAAGAGTACATCAGTCTGTATTTCTCTCCCTCACCCCTCCCCCTCACTTCCCACCCCCCGTTTTCGGAGAGAATAATTGTGGTTTGTGAATGTTAGGTATTATTGATGGGAATAGTAAAAAATGTAGATGTAAGAAAGTACTGTCTACTAAAGCCATGCCTTTTCTGAGTTTGGTGAAGAAATGGTTAGCAACGATATGATTCGTTGCTATCCAGTTGCCTCTCATTCATTGAGACTGTATGTGTATGCCCTGTCCTCTGCTATCTTCACAATTATTGGCTTGAGTCCATTGTTGGAGATTATTGTGTCAACCCATAATATGTTGAGTACCTTCCATGCTGAAGGGCTTATCTTCTAGCACTAATATCAAACAACATTCTGGCTAGCAAGTATCAGATTCTGTGTTTTCACACTAAGATGTGGTGAGTCTGGAGAGGAAAGGGTGTACATGTTTGTTAGTTTGTCTTTTAGAAAAATGAGATAAATACTTCTTTATTACTGATAATGATTTCAATGTAGAAAATAAATGTAGTATTTTGAATTACCTGAATTTAGTAGCATCATGTTCATAGTAACATGATTTTATTTTATTTTATTTAGTAACATGATTTTTAATATTGAGGATGAGTTTGAAAGTTTGAGCTATGGTACAAAATAATTCTGTCTCAGACTTTTATTATTTTTCACACTTGATTTTATTCATTTATCTTCAAAAGTAAAGTTTTGTGTGCATGTTTAAAAATTACATTCATATTTAAGAAATAGAACATAAAGAAACACTTTACCAAGGCAGAATGTAAGCTGAGAGTAGATTAGGATTTTTTCCCCCCCTAATCCCTCTAATTGAAGCATTTATTCTTCAGCTTTGAGTGGAATGTGTCTTTTAATATCAATGGGATGTTGAAAGCAGACTTTAGTGAAAAATCTTTTTAGGATTTTTTTAAGTCTGTGTTCAATCTTAATGTCCAGAAGTGCATGGCACAGCTGACTTATAATTAAGAATTAGACATTTTAATTTAGTAGAAATGAAGAATAAGAAAGAAACCAGCTGAAAATGGAAATTGACTTACAGTGCAAGCTGATTCCAACCCTGAGCTCTTCCATTAGTTCATAATGAACTCATTAGTTTTAATTGGATTTGATATTTTGAGAACTCGTTGTATGTGGGCAAGTATCCAACTTTATTCCACCTTCCTATATAAATTATACTCCAAGGTAGGTAAGTGGTTGATAAGTAAGAGTTTTTTCCCTTAGAGTTACTCTGGTTAATAAATGAGGAAGGAATGATAGCCCATCACTATTTTGTGAGGCAATTAGTAGATCTAAGCAAAGATCATCAGTGTCTACAACTATCAAGGACCACTAGATTTCTCTTTATGACCCTGCCTATGAAGTGCCCTTGCCTAAAACTAGAATTTGAACCTGCGTATGATCAAGCCACTAGCTCAAACTGCCAGTTGACAGGAAGTCAGAAGATAAGCCCTAGCCTGAGAGAAACTCCTTGGGGCACACAACATCATCATTATTTATTTCTGAGCACGGAGCGCAAGTTTATTTGGTGAATAGTAAGCTTTATTCAAGAGACACAAGAAGGAAAAGGTGCTGTGACAGCGAGGAGGACTGATACAGTCTCACCAGGGAAAAGGCTCCGGGTACCCAGGAAGGGTTGCCCTTAGCCAGACAGCACCATACGAATGAGCACCTCATGTTTGACATAGCCATTGCTGTCCTCCTGCCATCTTCTCACCCAGTCTGACAGAGATGTACCAGATTTCAGCACCCACATAGGTGCTGTTTCCTTCCTCGTCAAATACCTAAGGTCTTCAGGATAGTCCTCACAGATTCCCTGTTCCATGTTCTTGGCCAGTCTGCGGCATGGGCAGGAAGTGCTCAAAATCCAGTACGTTCACTTCCATCTCCTCACTCCTGGAGCACCTGGGTATTTGTGGGGTTCTGGCCCAGGGTGCTCTCATGGCATGCCCACGCTGGCTGTGCAGGATCTTGCCATCACCTGTTTGGCTGGAAGGCATCCTTCAACTCTATTATTTTTTAAAACTTACTGTGAATTGAGTGAGGGTTTACAGAGCAGAGCAGTTTTCTCAAGTCATACGCATTTTGTTTAATTGATTGTAATGCCTACAATGTAACATCACTTACCTACTTCCTCCTTGTGTTTGCTGTTTCTATTCTTTCTTCACCCCTCTGAATGTTGTCCTTGGGGAAATGCTGCCCTTTTGTTTTTAAGTAGTTGATTATCCTTATTGTACATACCTCTGTAGTGATTTGTTCCCCTATAGATGTACTTGCTTTTTTTGGCTGAAAATGGGACCATGGGGTTAAGTTCTTTTTAGCCTGGATGATTTAGGCCATTCTTTCCTGGGGATTCCGCTCACCTCTATTTGATCAGAAAACCTGCTTTCTTTAATGGCTTTGGGTTTTGTTCCAGTCTATCCCGAGACCTACTGTGATTCCTTTCAGAGCAAGAGCTTGTGGTATCCAGGCACCATCTAGTTCTGGTCTCAAGGTCACAGAGACTGATGGTCATGTGCTCCATTAGTCCATTGGACCATTTCCATGCAGTTTCGATTTTCTTTCCTCATCTCTCTTCCAGACAGGGAAAGCACCTTTGATGACCCCTCACGGGCTTTTACGATCTCAGTAACTACTCACCAAAATATGATGTAGAACATTGTCTTTCTGAACTAGTTTATGCCAGTTGACCTTGGTGACACCTGAGAACATGGTCCTGAGAAACCCTCGGCTCCATTACTCATTCCCTTAAGGAGTCTTGAGAATACCTAAGGAGACTTCATAAGGCTTCCCCTTGCATGTTTCACCACATATGCACAGATACTCTTTGTAAAACCTATTTACAGAGGGGTCTCTCCTCTCCCTCCCCGCAATGGAATTGCCCTGGGCCTAGCAGAGCTTCTGAAGGAAGTGTTTTTCCCACTAGGTGAGCATCCAGCAGCCTTGTCTGGGTTAGTGTACACAGTGACTTGCCTGGGAAAGTTCTCTTGTCACAGTGAAAATTTTTGTAAAAGCAGTATCACTCAGACCTCGGTTCTTTTTGTTGTTGTTGATGTTGATAGCTGAATAAGAGAACAGCGTGCAGCTGTAAAATTTTGTTTTCTGTTCAGACAAAATGTTGCTGAAACTTGTGATGTTGCACACAGTTTACAAGGGCAGTGCTATGGGAAAAACTCAAGTGTGAGAGTGGATTTCTCATTTCAAAAGAGGTGAAATGTTTTTTTGTTTTTGTTTTTGGCATCACTGCTGTCGGTGGTGGGAGTAGGAGGCCCAGCCCCACTGCTGGAATTGAACCTCCGTCCCAATGGGCCGCAGTCCCACGCACAACCACTATACCACTGGGGCTCAGCCTGAGGTGAAATGTTGATTGATGACAAATCTCATTCTGAAAATGTCTACTCTAGAGCATTTGGAATTCATTCCACCAGGTCAGGCTGTTAATCAAGCTTTCTATTTAGAGGTTCTGAAAAGATTGTAAAACAGTGTGCAACTAAAAAGGCCTGATTTGTGGCAGATGGGGGACTGATTTTGCCACCGTGACAATGCACCTGCTCATACAGCCATCTCAGTGTGCCAGATTTTAGCCAAAAATCCCAGCATACCTCTCTTGGCCCATATCCCTTTCTCACCTGACTTTACTTTGTGCAACTTCTTTTTGTTTCCACAAATGAATAGGGACCTGAAAGGACAGTGATTCGAAGACATCAAGAGGTGAAGAAAAAAAATGAGGGAGGTCCTATCAGCCTCCAAACAGATGAGTTTGGAAAATGTTTTCAAGAATGTAATTTCTGATTTGACAAATAACTTAAGTATAATGGAGAGAATACTTTGAAGGTGATAAGTTCGTGTTGTAAAGAAAGGAAAATTAAATACATAATCTTTGGGAGGGGGAAGATCTCCAGTTTTTTTTGGGGTTATCCCCTTGTATATTCATGGATGTAGTTCTACTCTCCCGTCTATACCTCTTCAGCTTGTGTGTCTGGCCTTGCATCTACTCACAGGTAACCATTACTGCAGCAATATGTATATTACAGTGTTTACCTCTGTTGCATTTAATTCTTGCATTCCTCATAGTCTTCCCTGCCTCCCTTATTTTTGCTGACCTTCTTTCTTTGTATTGCCTTTCCCTTCACCCAAATGAACACTGGTCTATCCTCTAGCCAGTGACTATCCTCCCTTCTCCCCACACTCCTGACAACCATCAGACAATTTTAGCATGACCCCCTCACCCCCGTTTTTACTTTCTCGAATAGTAGACTCATAGTCAGCCTTGGTGGCGTAGCGGTATATGCATTGAGGTGCTAACCTCAAGGTCAGCAGTTTGAAATTATTAGCCTCTCCTCTGGAAAAAGATGAGACTTGCTACTCCTTTCGTAGTAGACTTATACAACGTTTGCCCTTTTGTGATGGACTTATGCCGTCCAGCACAATGTCCTCCAAAGTCCCTGCAGTGGTGAGGTGTTTCACAATTCACCATTACTCTCTAAGATCACATAGCAGCAAATCAATGGGAAGGAAGGAGAAAACAGAGAAATGGAGGGAAGACTTTAAATTCATAGCAAAGTTGGAAATTTATTTGGATCTAGATTTTAATAAATAACTTTGAACACTGACCAAGATAGGTAGTTGATATGAAGGAACTGCCCAGTTTTTGGCATGACAATTAAGTAGTATTTTGGTTATATTTAAGATGAACCCTTATCTTTTAGAGATCGATGTGGATGCGTTTGTGAATGCAGTGGTAAGTCGGGGATCTGTGTATCATTATGGCACAGAGAGCAAGCTGTGAGTGCAATGAAACAAGACTGACCATGCTGATGATTATTTTAGCTCGTTATGGGAATGGGTCTCTGGAGCATTTTCTAAGCTTGAAAAAAATTTTTTTCCCTCATAAGGAAAAGGTAGAGAAATGGCAAGTTGTCTCTGGATATTTATAAGAAAATGGTTGAGGGCTGAGCCCCCGTGGCGTAATGGTTGTGCACGGGACTGCGGCCTACTGGGACGGAGGTTCAATTCCAGCAGTGGGGCTGGGCCTCCTACTCCCACCACCGGAGAGCAGTGATGCCCCCCCCTCAAAAAAAAAGGTTGAATTGTGGATATATAGCAACTGCTGAGTTTTTATTTTTAATAATTTTTAAAAATCTGTTGACTCTACATAGAAAATCTACAATAGACAGTTTTTATTACATAGTGTTATTTACCAGATTATGTTCTACACAGCACTTTGTAATTGTCAGTTTATTCGATTCTTACTAGAATAGCAGTGAGGAGTCTTGGTGGCATAATGGGTTCAAGTTGGGCTGCAAATCAAAAGGTCAACGGTTTGAAACCAACAGATGTTCTGGGGAAGAAAGATGAGAGTTTCTGCTCCTGTAAAGAGTTAGTTTCACGGAATCCCCCATCCCCACCCCAGAGGCAATTGAACAGTGTCCTCCAGGGTCTTATGAGTCAAAATCAACTTGATGGCAGTGAGTGAGAACTCCAGTGAAGTAGACATTATTATCATTTTCCTTACACCAACACGGAAACTACATCACAGTGAGGCTCTGTCACTTGCCCAGCATTACCACGCTAGAATGTGATGGAACTCGGATTTTAATCTAGGCAATTCTAGTTTTAGAGACTCTGTTTTTGTGCTTTTTTTTTTAGGCATCACTGCCCTAGCGGTGGGAATAGGAGGCCCAGCCTTTGCTCCTGGGAGCCGGAATTTTGAACCTCCATCCCAGTGGGCCGCAGTCCCGCGCACAACCACTACGCCACCGGGGCTCAGCTGTTTTTGTGTTTTTTAATCTCTCTCCTTAAAACTTCTTTAAGAAATCCCCTGCTCTACTTCTTATACGTTAAATTTCTTTGATTTTTTTTTTTTTTTTTACTGGCCAAGGAGTTAAGCTTTTAAAGACCAGTTTTTATTTGTATTTTTGATTTTGGAAATTCTCTCCATCCTTAGGGATCCAAGAATCCAGTTGCATTTACTCCTTTACAAATATCACGTACTCAATGGAGGCTGAGAATAAACTTAGTGAGCAGCCACGAAGAATTAAATGTATTATGACAGTTTCTAGTGTTTATTTATATCATTATTATTATTTGCCTCCTCATCTGTTAGCTGACTATTTGTGACTCATTTTACTTGTTGATTTTATTGATCTTGTTTGCATACTTTCCTGGTTTTTGATTCAAAGATATATTCACTGCTCCCCCCATCCCCACCCCATTATATGATTACCACTTGCCTTTACATAAGGAGCCCTGGTTACATGAGAGACAGCTAAGTAAAACGTTTAGTATAGGGATTGGCACATTCTATGAGTCCTAATAAACAGGCCCTTTTGACTTGAAGACAATTGTGTGTTTGGGTTAAATTTTGCTCTTTTCTTCTCTGTGAGGGAATCTTGAAAAGTTCATGGGCATTTAAAAAATTTATCTTTTAATTCTGTTTTTTTCATGAAGATTTTGAAGCCCCCAAGTATTCTTTTAATTATCTTTTAGAATGGGAAAGGGGCAGTATGGTTTCTGTTCTTCATGAAGTCCCATGGCTGAGAGAGGTGAGAAAAACTGTTGATCATTGGCTCCGGTGGTTTGGTGAGTCATCTCTGTGTCTCTACAGGGAAATTTTTGGTAATAGTTTCTGAGGTAAAAAAGACTTGTGAGTGAGTTGGTTGCTGGAAGAATGTACTTGCCTATTAGATAGTGGGTGGGAACTGTCCAAAGGGAAAATGTGACTCGCCTGATTTCGCTTTGATAAATTGCACAAGGCATGATGATGTAGGTAGATAAAGAAACGCATAAAAGGAAGCATATAGGCTCTAGTAAGAAGGAGAACTTTTGGTTTCATCCACAAGAGAAGATAGAAGTAGTTGTCAATGAATCAAAGATTTTTTTTTCAAGTAAAAGAAAAAGAAGCAAAGATGCTACCTTAAAGCAGTGATTTTCAGCCTTCCTCGTGCCATGGCCTTTTCATACAGCTCCTCATGTGTGCTGAACCCCAAACATAACATTATTTTCCTTGCTACTTCATAGCTACAGTTTGGCTACCATTATGAATCATCATGTAAATATCTGATAAGCAGGATATATTTTTGATGTATTTTATTGTTACAAATCGAACATAATTAAAGCATAATCACAAGCAATATGTAATTATATATTGTTAAATATTTCTTCTAAAAATCATTTTATTGGGGGCTCATATAACTCTTATCATGATCAAAACATCCATCTATTGGATGCAGACCACATTTGTATATTTGTTTCCATGATCATTCTCAATCATCCTCCTTCTACTTAGGCCCTTAGTATCAGCTCTTCATATTTCCCTTTCCTCCCCATTCCTCCTCCCTCATGAACCCTTAATAATTTACAAATTATCATTATTTTGTCATATCGTATACTGTTTGATATGTCCCTTCATCCACTTCCCTGTTGTCCATACCCCAGCGAAGAGGTTATATGTGAGGTTATATGTAGATCCCTGCAATTGGTTCCCCCTTCCTACTCCACTTTCCCTCCACCCTCCTGGTATCATCACTGTCACCACTGGTCCTGAAGGGATTATCTGTCCTGAATTCCCCATGTTTCCGACTCCTATCTGTACCAGTGTACAAACCCTGGTCTAGCTGGATTTGTAAGGTAGAATTGGGATCATGATAGTGGGGGGGGGGGGGGAAGTAAGCATTGAAGAACTAGAAGAAAGTTGCTATTTCATTGTTGCTGCACTGTACCTGGAATGGTTCCTCCCCTCCCCGTGTTAATATTTATTTCTAATGACAATTAAAATTTTGCCTTGAAGCATAGTATAGCATGGGTAAACAGTCTTCACATCGAGTACTCATATGTGGACACATCTGGGAAGACCTTTCTAGAGACAGAGGAGCAGTGTCTTGGTTCCTAAGACCATCCGAAATGTGTTTTCCAAAAGTCTTAGCTGACCCCTCTGAAAGGACCCTTTGACCCCACCTCCCAAAGGGCGCACTTCCTACAGGCTGAGAACCCCTGCCTTAAAGACTAATCATAGCTATAGTATTTTCAATTGCTTCATGTGCTATTGGTGAAGAATATTGACTGTGGCATGGACTGCCAGAAGAATGGATTAATAAATCATGGAGCGCTGTTGGTATAGTGGCGTATGCATTGGATTGCCAATCACAAGGTCAGCTGTTCAAAACCACCAGCGGTTCCTTGAGAGGAAGATGAGGCTTTCTACTCCTGTAAAGAGCTACAGTTTCAGAAACCCACAAAGGGAGTCCTAACACTTCATATAGTAGACACTACAAGTCAAAATTTGTTCCACAGTAGAAATCGGCTTGATTTTTTTTTTTTCTTTTAAGAATTAAAAGCACAGGGCTGAGCCCCGGTGGCCTAGTGGTTGTGTCCGGGACTGTGGCCCACTGGGTTGGCAGTTCAAATCCAGCCACAGCTCTCCAGGAGCAAGGCTGGGCCTTCCACTCCCACCAGGGGGCAGCGATGCCAAAAACAAACAAAAACAAACAACAACAACAACGAGAATTAAAAGCACAGTGTTCCTTAGAAGGAAAAGAAAATTGTTAACACTTCATTTAAGGTATGGTTGTTGAAAATTTATCAAGGAAGACCAGTCCCAGAGAAGGAACCCTCAAGTGAGACGGACTGACACAGTAGCTCTAACAACGTAGCAGTTGTCAGCATAGAGCAAGACTGGGCGTGACGTGGCGGTGCACTTCATAGGATTGCATTTGTCAGAAGCGACCTGACTGGACCCAACGGCAACAGTTCCTTACCCTCTCACTGTACCTTACAGCCGTTTTTGACCATTTCATGTCTTAGAGATGATGTTTGCAAGATGTTTATTACTCATGGGTCAAAAACTTAAATATATATATATATATATTTTGTTGTTGCTGCTGCTGATTTTTAGAATAGACACAGCAAAATATAGAGCAGTCCAACAGTTTTTATGTGGTCCATTGGATGACGTTGATTACATTTATGGACGTGTACAACCATTCTTCTTCTCATTTTTTGAGTTGCTTCTTTTCCACAAACAAATTAACTATCCTCTGCAGTCCCTATCAAATCTTTTGCATTGCTTTTGTCACATTAATTACATATGGATAGTGGGTAAAAAACACAATGCTTAAGGCATGAAGATTTTTACTAGTTAAGCTAAACTATTATTTGATTTTCAGGAGATAATAAAGGACATATTTAGTTAAAGTTTCAAGATTATATCAGGGTGATAGTTTCTGAGGGTCATCCAATTCTCGTGGAACCAAAAAGTCTGGATTTTAAGAGAATTTACACCTTTGTTCTATATTTTTCCTCTTCTGACTAGGATTCTTCCACATGATCTTTGATAAAAATGTTCAGTTATAATAGGCAAGCACCAGCCTATTCTTCTGGTCTCATGACAATGGCAGCCATTGTTCACAGAGACAATTAGCATTGTTTTCCATAGCCTTTCTGTATTCCTGACTTTCTTTCTCTTTCCCTTGTGAATGGAGACCAATTTGTGACAGCTGTTTGCAAGCTTTTAAGAACACAGACCCTTAAAAAAAAAAAAAAAAAGAACACAGACCCTCTGCAACCAACTAGGAGGCAGAACAGAAGCACCAAGAACATGCTATGAAGGCTGCAAATTAGGATATCCTGTGAAATCAGGACCCTAAACCTTCAAAACAGTGAAACAAATCCCATGAGGATTTTGGTTGTATGTAAGCAGCCTCATCAGCTACTTTTTTTTGGTCAGTTGTAAATATAGCTAATCAGTGATGACTTTATGTTTTGAACCAATCTAAATAAAGACCTTAAGGGAAAAAAAATTAAGGTTTAAAAGCCATACTGTTAAAAAAAATCTTGTAATCCAGTGGTTCTCAACCTGAGGGTCGCAACCCCTTGGGGGGTCGATTGGCCCTTTCACAGGAATTGCCGGATTCATCACAGTAGCAAATTTATAGTTATGAAGTAGCAACGAAAATAATTTTATGGTTGGGGGGGTCACCATAGCAGGAGGAACTGTATGAAAGAATTGTAGCATTAGGAATGTTGAGAACCACTGCTAGTCTCAAGCAGTCCAATAATTCTAGAGAGGGAAAGGTGAGGTACAAAACTCAAAATTATTAAAAGGGGACTGAGCCCCGGTGGCGTAGTGGTTGTGCGCAGGACTGCGGCCCACTGGGATTCCAGCTCCACGTAGCAAAGGCTGGGCCTCCTACTCCCACCATCTGAGGGCAGTGATGCCCCCCCAAAAAATTATAAAAAGGACCAGGCTGTCTGGTTAGATAGAACCAAGTTGCACCCCAGGGATTATAATGGCCCTTTCACATAACTTAAACCCACTGCCATCTAGTTAGTATTGATTCCCGGGCGCTGGTAAAGGCCTTCTGAAGCTGTTCGTCTGCACAGGAACAGAGAATCTCCTTTTTCTCCCCTGGGGCGGCTGGTAGTTTGAACCACTGACCTTATGGTTAGCAGTCCAACAATTAATTACTTAGAACCCCTAGAACTCAAAGGTCCTGGGGGCATAGTGGTCTCACATTTTTTCTACTGACTGTAGCACTTTGAAACCACCACAGCAGAAAGACAAGGCTTTCTAGTCCTGTCAAGATTTACAGTCCTTCCAACGAATAGGGGCAGTTCTACCCTGGCCTATCGCGTCACCGTTAGTTGGCATCAACGCACCGGTAGTGAGTCGTCACCCTTTAACCTGAAATTGAGTTTACTCATTTGACTCAGCTTTTAGCCAAACACCAGACAGGTTTATGAGATGAACATTCACACCAAGGAGGTACACATCCTTAGAACAATCAACCATTTAAGATCCAAAGGGTAGCATTTTCCCTGGACAAAGTTCTAAAGGCAGGATAAAAGAAGGGATGGAAAGAAACCCAGGGAGGAAGTGGGATGCACGGTACTTTTATATCCTGGAGATTGCAGTCAATGGTGTAAAACAAAGTATGTCTGGATTATTGAATGGAAAGCTGATATTTATTCTTTGTAAACCTACACCCAAGTCACAAGTTACACAAATAAATTTAAAATCTCTTTTCTGATGCCCAAAAAACAAAAATAAAATAAAATAAAATCTCTTTTCTTACTAAGAGGAGGTTGTTCTCAGGGCCTTCAAATGATGTTTTACTCATGTGGGTAGTGGTTACACTGGCACAGTCATTCATTTTCTTAAAAGCGATGTGAAATTATGTTTATGACTCTTGTACACATTATTGAAAAATGACATGCACGTACAAAAGTTTTTCTTTTACTTAGTGCTCAGTGGCCCCATTTGAGCTGATATCTCAATATCAGTTATTGCTTTTGTTTAGTCTTTCTCCTTCATGTTTCTCTTAGGGGCTCAATTCCACAGGGTTTCCGAGTCTGTAAATCTTTGTGGAAGCCTGCAACCTCCTTGTCCTGTGGCATACCTGGTGGGCTTGAATGGCCAACCTCTGCTTACGCGCAGCCACACCGGGGCGCTGGGCTTGATGCTCTCCAAGCCAAACGCACTGCCATCAAGTAATTCTGATTCACAGCCACCCCCCGAGGACAGGGAGGAACTGCCCTTGGGAGTGTCCAAGACGGTGACTCTTTTCAGGAGCAGAAACTCTTGTCTTTTTCCCATCGAATGGCTGTGGTTTTGAACTGCTGACCTCATTGGTCAGCAGCTCAGCTGAACTTATAGGGAAGATTTAAGTCTGTAAATCATGTTTTGGGGGGCTGAGCCCCAGTGGCGTAGTGGTTGTGCGCGGGACTGCGGCCCACTGGGACAGAGGTTCAATTCCAGCAGTGGGGCTGGGCCTCCTACTCCCACCACCGGAGAGCAGTGATGTCCAAAAAAATAAATAAATAAATATATCATGTTTTGGGAAATAGGTTTCATCTAATCTATAAGCATGATGTATTTAGATAATTGATTTCATTCATCGGTGTGTTGGAATTAATCTTTTGGTTTGAGGAATTATTTTGAAGAAAAACTAATTTCCCTAGAGCTGAGCCCCGGTGGCGTAGTGGTTGTGCATGGGACTGCGGCCCACTGTGACGGAGGTTCAATTCCAGCAGTGGGGCTGGGCCTCCTACTCCCACCGCCGGAGAACAGTGATGCCCCCCAAAAAAACAAACAAAAAAATAATTCTTCTTTGGCTTTTTATTCTTTTGGTGTTTTATATATGGTCTTATATAGAAATCTAACCTTTTTTCTCTTAAAATCATTACCCTTGCTAGTCTTTTTTGCATTGTTTATTTTTTTATCCGCTGATTGCAAGTTGTGTCATTATCATATTATAGAATCTCTACACTTCCACTTCTGAGAGGGCTCCAAAAGGTCCATGGGCTGATGGAATGAAAATTAATGGTTAATTAATAATGATTAATTCCCACAAATATTTTGAAGCCTCTTCTATTTGTCTCTATTACTGTTTCTTTGATCTAATTTTGTATAAGTGCATAAATACTATTTTGATTTAATGCTTCTAAAGCCTCCTCCTAGAATTTTTAAATGTCTCTCTTGTTTATTCTTTGGTACTAATTATTATAGCATAACACCAGAACTCATCAACTAATACTAAGATGTATGATGGATTTGGATTAGAATTGTGTTAGAAGATTAATGTGGTGGAGAATTAGCACCTTGTTATTACAACGTTCTAAATGGTCACTAGTGTTTCCTTTGGTTTTATTTCTCCAGTCTTTACTCTGCTTCTGTCTTAGACTGCATTCTCCAAGGAGTAAAGCCAGCGAAGTGCATAGACATATGTATGAATAGATGGATAATGAGATGAATGGGAAGAGAGATAGCAAAGACCGCAGCCCCGTGCTCTCGAGTTGGATCCCCTCACAGTAGCCTTGTAGGACAGAGTAGGATTGGTCTCAAAGACTGTAACCTTCACAGATACAGACGGCATCATCTTTCTTCCCGAGTGCTGGGTGAGTCTGACCCATCAACCCCCTCAGCAGCCTGATTTTTAGCCCATTGCAACACCAGGGCTCCTCCATAAAAATCTATTTATTTCAAGGAAATGAGTCATTTAGTTGTAGAGATTGTCACGTTGAGGATGTGTGGATCGAAGGCTTCTCTTGATTCACATGCGTTGAGGAGCCCAACATTCACAGGCTGGGGCCCCCTAGGCTTCGGGAGGAGGGGAATCTCAAAAACCTGCAGATCAGGTGACAGATGGCTGCTAACATCCTAAAAAGTACAAGTCAGCGAGTTAATAATCAAAATGGATGCAGGCCCCATCCCCCAAGGACACTGATTTGATTTCAATGATTGGCTTTTCAGCTATTAGCGTCTCAGATAAGACCACAGAATGGAGGATGATTACATTACATTATATAAGAGCAGTCAGTCTAGTACATTGGTTTTCAACCTTCCTAATGCCGTGACTTTAATAGAGTTCCTCGTGTTGTAGTGACCCCCAATCATAAAATTATTTTCGTGGCTACTTCATAACTGTAATTTTGCTACTTTTATGAATCTTAATGTAAAATATCTGATATGCAGGATGTATTTTCATTGTTACAAATTGAATATAATTGAAGTATAATGATTAATCACAAAAAACAACATGTAACTATTATGAGATATTTATTTCTAATGACAAATAGTTGACATTTTCTCCATGGTGTAGCATGAGTAGCAGTCTTACTATGACAACACTAAGCTACATCGCTGCATTTTGCGACAGCCCACTTCGAGGCAAAGGTTCGGCTAGCTCCTTTCTCACCAGATCGACATCCCTGCATTGACCCAGAGTCTGCAATAGCGAGCTCAAACATAGAAACAGTTTGGAGGACAGCAACGATGCAGGCCGGGGCAGCGCTGCATTTGCCACACACACAGCGTTGCTAGGCGCTGGAGCTGATCTAAAGTGCTGGGGTGCGAATCATAAGGTCGACGCCTCAAAGCCACCAGCTGTTCCCGGGAGACAGATGAAGCTGTCAACTCCTGTAAAGAGTTACAGTCCTGAAAACTCACAGAGATGGTTCTCGACCCAGTCCTTAGGATAGCTGTGAGTCAGAATCAACTCAACGGCTCTTCTGTGCTTTTGCATTTAATGACGTGGCTAGTGATTCGTGGCTTTATTTTTTTAACCATCTTTTCAGATCATCATTTAAATTAATAGGGATTCAGTTAAAATATGAATTCTTGACCAGAGTAAGCTTCCAGTTAAAGCTTTTCTCCCTGCTCGGAAGGAATAACAAAGCAGGGAGCCCAATTTACAGGGAAAACAAAAAGCTGTATTAGAGAGAAGCACCTTCTAAGAGGAGGCATGAAAAGGTTTATTGACTAGAGAAGCATCTTGCCAGGAGAACCATGGAGGGGGAGGTGTAAAGCAACCCAACCACATCTGGGAGAACGAGGGAAAAGGAGAGGTTTCTAAGAGAGTTTAGGCAGGAAGGACATTATGTTTATTCATCAAAAGAATTGAGGCCACATCGATGTGGTAATGGTACTTGGGTGTGCATGCAGTAGGTGTTCAAAATACAGTCTCTGTGTGGCAAAAGCATCAGCACTTATGAGATGGTACACGTGCCCTGGGCAACCACTTTCTCTGGTTCAAGTTCTCTGCCTCTGTGTTCCTTGCTCTTAGGTCAACTTAAGGTCACAGGTGTCTGGTCTATTCTTACTACTGATCTCTGTGTCCAGGGTGAGCTGACTACATGTGAATGGGACAGGGCAAGGGAGTAGAATTTTGGGGTTTTTTTTTTTTGGTCTAGGAAGGCAGTTTAAAATTTTCCATATTTATTTTTTTTCAATTATTTTATTGGAGGCCCTTACAGCTCTTATAACATTCAATATATCATTTATGTCAAGCATATTTGTACACATTCTTGCTCTTCAACACTTTAAACTTTAAAGAGATCTATCTGTGAATGATCGTCTAATTCACTTTTAGCCTCTGATTTTTTTACTGGTCTCCTTTCAACTGCACAGGGCTGCTCCTTGGACTTGGGACTTCTGAGTTGCTATCAAAGCAATCCTTGAGTACAGTATTGATGTAATATAGATAAATAGTATAGGTGTAGTATAGATATATGATATGGATATGAAATTTGTGACTGAAACAGGTAGACTATTTTCTTTTGGCTCTCAGGGTACATTGTTTAGCTTTCCGATGTTGTTAGTATCCTGGCACCTGGTTAGGACTTCTCATTGACTTCCTGGCCAGGTTGTCTCCTTTAGATCTGTACCATGGAATAACTTTACCCCTGTCAGAGTTGACCTCTTCTGGCAAGCTTACCATTCAGCATCTTACATTACTTATCTTGTACTTTATTAGCACATACATGAATTCCTGGCGGCCTGTTGTGTCATGTTGGAGAAAAGGGAAACTTGAGAGCCAATCTCAGGTCCTTTTTCAACCTGACTGTACTTCTGCATGTGTATTTTGATATGGCAAACCCTGCCTTCTGCTGGGGTGTTTGTGACTCAAGGGTTGGAGGGGGCGGGGGGGGGGGGCTGGCCTTCAGAGATGTTGTTAGAGATAGAATTAGGTGTATGTATTGTCTTTGGTACTTTAATTTGCATGTTTTTTAAGTCATTTAGCCTCTTTGTATTCTAGGTAACATTAGTAGAAGGGATGTCTTCTATATTGTGGAAGGAACTCTATATAGCATGAAACTTTTAGCATTAATTAGCAAGTATTAATGTTAAAAATTTTTTTTCCTTGAAAAAAGCCAGACTTTCAAGACAGTTACTGTATATTACTTTTTTAAAGTTAGAAAATGAATATTAGCTGTTTTTCATTTCTGACCTTCTAAAGGAAAACTGTTACTCATACGATAGTAACGTAAGGAAATGCAAATGGAAAGACATTAATAAATATTTTAATTACCATTGGATATATCTTATTATTTGTTCATAATTTCTTTGACTTCTTTTACATTGTTTCTCTTTTATCCATAGTGTAGATTTTTATGTGAAGAATCTCTATGTAGATTATGACGGCTCTCAAAAGATTGGATAAGAATTGTATGGAGCACTGATTTTGAATCATGGGTGAGGGACTGTTGTGGAGAGGAGGAGGAAGGTGGTTGCATAACTTGCAGAATGTTTTCAATGTCACTGAAGGGTGAATGTAACATTGTTGAACTGGTGTGTGTTCTGTGTATGTTCTCAAGAAAAACAACAACAAAAAGGAAAAGTTATCCAAAGAGAAAAAAATCAAAACAAAACCCAAACTCATGTTGTGGAAATAAAAACTTTTTTGTCTTACCTGTAGTCTCCCTCTGCCTCAATAAAATGTTTCACATTCTTTTTAGGTTGTTCTTAAGAGCACATACTTCAGCTGGGAACTTTATTTTGCCTATAGCCTTTATCTTTTGTACCCTCTTTTGTAATTAACAAGTCGATTCACCTCTAGAAATGTGCCCCCTAGCCTATGATTAGTAGGTGGGCGGCATGTCAGTCATTTGCAGTCCTTTATCTTTGGGAGGATCAACTCATGAACAGGAGCTTAGTTACGTCACTGAATCCACTGCTTTGGCGTAGATTCTGACATAGCTGTTATACAGGACAGGCTAACTCTCCCATCCTTCTGGTTAGCAACTCAGCTCTTAACCACTGCACCACCAGGACACCTGTATTTGCTTCCCCTTATACAGAATTTCTGAAACTATAGATCTTTCCAGCCTTATCTTTCTCCTTGTTAGAGTAAACCAGCCTCAAACAACCGATGGTGTCCATAGAAGAAACTGTACAGCGATAATATATAAAGAACTTTGTAAAGTCATAGAAGATAGGAGAGAGACTGAAGAAAGGCATCTGACACATTTCATGGTGGCATGCTCACCTCCCGGACGGCCAAGATCCCAGCAGTCAGTTCTGCACCCAGAGAGGGAGGAGGAGAGAGCTAGTATAGTTCTAACCAAGGTATATATACACTTGAGCTTGCAAGCCCGGATTACAGGTAATCACATACATGATAGGAAGGGGTTGTGCCATAGGCAATACAATCAACATGGAAAGCGGACAATCTAAGATGTGCACACGATAGGGAGGGGAGGGACAGGCGCACACATGTGGCAAGGTGGGCGGATCCTAGATTCAAGATGGCAGTCTAACCTTGATCCTCCTTGAGCTGGCTTGAAGATCTTTGGGCGCTCCTTCAGGGAAATAATCACTATGCTATGGGTAGGGTGTGAGCCCTACATTAGGGTGGGTCCGCTAATAGTGCTGATTGCTCTGATGGCAAGGTCCTCAGGGAGAATACCTCTCAGCAGCTGACTCCCCACTCTGAGCTGACAAGCAGCTGACAACCCTCAGGGGAAATCCTTTTCATCGCCCAAGGAAAGACTGACTGGTTTGAACTGCCCATGGTGCTGTTAGCAGACCAACACCTAGCTTCCAGTGACACCTGGACATCTTATCACAGGTGCAGCAGTTGCTGTACTTCTTTCCTAGTTTATTTTTCTTCCTCATACTTGCCATACTCTTATATGTTTTTGTCTGTTCCTCCTCCTCCCACTAAATTATATGTATCCTGAAGGCAGAGGTTTTAGCTGTTAGGCTCACTGTAATATTGATCATCCAGAACAGTGCCTGGTACCCAGATGGCCAGTGAGTAACTTGTGAATGGATGAGTTGCTGACATGTCCTGAATCGTCTAAATTCTACCCAGCAGACTACAGATTACAGGCCCAAATCACTACAGGTATAAACTGACAATTGAACAAACAAAAATCTAATGATGTAATCAGAAAAAACAAAGTTTGTATCTTATGAATTGTGCCAAGAGTTCATATGCACACTGCCTGGTACTCCATAAAGGCTCAATAAGCACTAGCTTCTACTTATAACTATTAGACGCTACACAAAACACAGTAGACTATCAACTGTTAAATGCATAGATTCTTTAAAAACTAGAAAACTACTGAAGCATTTTAAAAGAGAAGAATTTGATGAAAACCTTTTCACCAACCCAGGTTCAGATGAATGACCTGGGCAACCTTATTTTGAAAACCTTGGTAGGTACGTTCTCAGCTCAGATTTGCATACTTCTTAATAAGCAACTTTGTGCTCTTAATTTGAATTGTCCAACTAAGCGTTTCTGCTGGAAAGCAAATCCACTGACCTCCTAGCAAATTTTAGTTGAATTTATGAGATATTATAAACCAGTGTCGGGACCTCGCTCCTGGGCACAGTAAAGTGATCCCCTGAAGTACGCACCCCGAGACCCTGAAGAGAATGTGCTCAGCCGACAGATAGCCTGTTACTATAACCTCATTTGATGAAAATCAAGAAAACAGTTTTTCTCCTCAAATTGCTGTCTCCTCCTCCCCCTTTTTTGTACTGTTTGGAAGTAGTTGCCATGGTTACTAGTAGAGGCTCCTTGGGAGCTTTAAAAACATCAGTCAGTTTCACAGCTGGAGGCAGGGTGATCTAGATAAAAGCTTAAGAATAAAGCTTACAGTTTTACCCCCCCCCCCTTTGTTATAACTGAGTTCTTTCATTAGGGAGCACTTTGCATAAAATGAAATGTTCTTTGTTCCCACTAAAGTAGACAACATTTTAATTTAAATTCGAGGTAGGTAGCACCTGGCTCCCTTTAGAGTTAGGAAAAAGGAGGTAAGGCGAACACTCACCTGTCCGCCTAAACCTGCCCTCTATCTTCTTCCTTGTTTTCTTTCTTAATTCTGTTCCCCTAGTGGATGGTTATGCAGCTTCGGGTGCTCAGGATGGGAAAGATTGTAAAGTCACCATTTTTGGATTAAGTAGACAAAGGAGGACCGAATTGAAGCAGTGCTGAAAGTTTGACACAGCAGGCCCAGAAACATATGTGCCAGAATCAGAGTGTCCAGACCCAGCCTCCTATGTTAATTGCTGGGGAGTGAGCAGAGAGCAAGGCTTGGTCCTACACTTGTTGCTGTGGTTGAGCCCGTCGCGGCCACTAGAGTCACTCTATCTAGCTGCTTGAGGGTTTGTCTCCTTTCCACTGATCCTCTGCGTTCATGCACACTCACGGCAGAGGCTTTGATTTGGGTTTTCTAATTTACCAGCATCGTGATCTTTGCCAGGGATCTCTCCCTCCTGATAGCATGTTCAAGGTCAGTAAGACAGAGTCTCACCATCCTTGCATCCATGGAGCATTCTAGCTACGCTTCCCCCAAGACAGTCTGCTTCCTTAGATAGAATTTTGTTCCATTACAGCCACTCTGTCCATTAGTTTATGCGAATTGAATAATTGTGACAGTTGGGGGTTATAAAACCTAAAATATTTACATACTCCATAAGAAAGTTTACCATACCCCTACCAAGATGGCTTTTAGGAATAGTTATGTTAGGCAGCAGGGGTACTCGTAGACACTAGCATATTGGCAGCATGAAAAGCGGGGATTTAGGCTTTGGGGCAGTGGATCTTCTGTCCCTAGGTAGGTTAACACTGGTGCTAACTGAACTTCTATCCTAAAGGTTGGCAATTCCAATCCACCTGGCAGTACTCTGGAAGAAAAGGCTTGATCATCTGTTAGGGTCACAGCCAAGAAAGCCCTGTTGTGAGCAGTTGTGTGAGAGCAGTTGTACTCTGACACACGGGACTTGCCATGAGTCAGAATCAGCTTGACAGCACCAAGTAAAGGAGAGACCTTCAGGTCCTACCTCACTGTAATTCCAGACTCTGGTATTATTCCCCACATTTCTTTAACCTTCTGTCCCTATTTCTGAGTCCACATTCTCAAACTTCATCTACTCCCGAATATAAACACTTACATACAAGTGTTTTAGTTGGAAGTGATTCTGGAGCTCTGCCCTCAGTATCTGACTCCCAGATGGGAAAAAGAGCCCCCAGGTCTTGTCACATGCCTTCTGTCACAAAGGCAGATGAGTGGCAGGTCCTAGTTTGTTTTTTCACACCAAGATCCTGCTGTGGAGCAGGCAGGCATTCGTAGATGAAGTCAGCTGTGTAAGTTCTCATATCTTTATCTTTACGTAGACATTATAAAGCTAAAGTAACAGCTGAATACAAAAGAAGCATTAAATCTAGATTTTTTTGGTCTGTACCTGATCTTTTTGCACTGTTAAGGTACCAATGTTGGATCTGGGAGATAAATTAGATAGGTTATCAGGTTGACTATAGACTTAAGATCACTTATTTGCTTAATTTTGTGGTACCTTTTCATAATGTAATTCACGTGAGGGAAATGTGCAACTGCTTAAGTAAACAGTGCTGTATTCATAATCCTTAAGCAATGTTAGCTGAGCATAAGAGAATCCCAAATCCACATCGATGTAAATAGCTTACATAAGCTAGTTGTTCAAATGGGTTTTTGTTGCTCACTGAACAACTTATTATTTCACATCTTCGTGGAGAAAAAAAACACTGTAAGAAAATTAAATATAGTTTAACTAGAAAGACAAATAGTCTAGAAATTGTAGCTATTTTGTTTCTATGTTTCTAATAGGGATATTGCCATCACAATTGGGACAAATTTATTATCTTCATCGAATTCGGTACTGGAAAGGCTTCTCCCTTCATTACATCAGAAAATAATCATAGGCACTCTTTTTTGATGATTCCCTGGGGATCTTGTCTTTTAGACAAGATAAATCCTAAGAGAAGGTTGCACAAAAGATGTAAATGGGAAATAGACTAGATGAGATCTCAGTCTGCTTTTGTCTTATTTAGTAGGTAATCTTTAACTCCCGAGTACCACTATCATTTACCTATTTTTAATTAACCCTTACAAAACTGTATAGTAACTTTTTTTTGTTTCACCCTCTTTGTGATAATTTATGGACCTCAATTTTCTTTTTTTTTTTTACATTTCAAAGTGTTACAGAATTTTTCCTAGAAATGTAATTAGTGAATGATCCAAGTTCATGTTGTAGCTCAACAGGCTTAACCAGTGTTCACGGTCAATTATACAGTAAAACTGTTTCACTTTGAAAATACATGATTGGTAGTTATCCTTCAGAAATTTAAGCCAGAGCAATTCTGGCTTTCATATTTAGTTTTGTATTTTTATGAAGGTTTTAACCCCAATGGTATTGTTTACATAAAAGGAATTGAATTAAGCAAATATCAGTCTAAATTATATTTGTCTAAATTAGTGGTTCTCATCCTCCTTAATGCCCTGACCCTTGTTGTGGTGGCAACCCCCAACCATAAAATTATTTTTGTTGCTACTTCATCACTGTAATTTTGCTACTGTTACGAATCAGACGATCCCTGCGAAAAGGGTTGTTCGACCCCTAAAGGGGTCACAACCCACAGGTTGAGAACCGCTGGTCTAAACTCTAAACAAATATTTTCATTATAATTGAGATCGACATGATGTAATAGTTTGGATGCCACTCATCTTTTTTTCACTCCTCTTTAGTTGCCATCAAGTTGATTTCAACTTGTCCTGACCTTGTGTGTGCAAAATAAAACTGCTCCAAAAGGTTTTCAAAGCTTGGACCATTTGGAAGTCAGAAGTCCCATCACCAGCCTGGATCCTGAATATGGCTGCGTTAGAACCACCCACCTACACTTTGGCTAGTTAAGTGAGAGCAATAGCTTTATATTTTTACGGAGGTCCTAACCCCAGTGGTGTTGTTCATATAGGGACCTATAGACTAGGGACTCCTTCTGCCTTATTAATATAATTTAATTATTTTAAAATTTTCAGTTTAAAACTGTCTCTGATAATGATAGAAATCATCTCTTCCTCTTGAATGATATTTAAAATAAATTTTATTCTATTTGTCTTAACAAAAAAAATCAAAAGAGCTAGGCACAGAATGCTGACCCTCTCCAAAAAAAAAAAACTCCAGAGGGCTGAGCCCCGGTGGCATAAGTGGTTGAGTGCAGAACTGCGGCCCATGGGCGTGGCGGTTCAAATCCAGCGGCGGCTCTCAGGAACGGCACTGGGTAGCGCCCATGACCACTAGAGGCAGTGATACCCCAAAACAAAAAGCAAACAAACAAAAAACTCCAGAAAATGTAGTAACGTTCCTCCACTTTATTGAATTACACTTAAATTTCCAGAGCAGAAGCCTCTACCAGGAAGGTGCCTTCAAAGCGCCACTCTCCTCTCTTGCTATTATGTACAAAATCTTGTCCACGTGGGAATTTTTTAAAATTATTTTTAAAATTATTTTTATTAATACAGTATTTATTTGTCTTCTCTCTGTCAAACCCTGAGGCAATGACTTTCCCCAGGCTGCCCGGGGAGGTGCAGAAAGAGGAGCATATAGGGCAGACGAGACGTGGGGCAGAGAACTATGGGAGGTGGAGATGGTTCCTTCACATGGTGAAGAGGATGAGGAAGACCACCATCAGGTAGAAAAGCCCCATGGCCTCCGAGAGGGCAAAGCCCAGAATGGCGTAGGAAAAGAGCTGCTGCTTCAGAGAAGGGTTCCTGGCATAGCCAATGATGAGGCTCCATGTGGGAATTCTTTTGAGAGCAAGTGTTGCTTGCTTTTTCTGGAGTCTCAAAGCTATCCATTGCCCAAACAAGATTAAAATCCATTTTATTGGGATCTGAAGTATCATCTCTTCTAAAAGAAGATTTAAGGTAAATTTGCTCTGCTTTCTGGGATCCCTTAACCATCGTGATCCTTGAAAGCATGGTGTAGTTGGCCAACCTCCATTCTGATGGATGAGGAAATTGAAGTTAAGTGATTTACCTAAGGACATTGCGGATTTTCAGCCTTGGGAAAGTAGCAAGGCACCCGAGGGAGCTCTTGTGGTATCTTGATTGATTTCTTAGGGCCTCTTTAGCCTCCCAACCTTTACTCAGGGGTAGTTGAGCTTTCACCTTGGCAACAAAGTCTTTGTAGGCTTTTATGGAGCAATACAGATCTCTAACAGGGAGCTCCAATTATTTCATGAAGTGCTAATGTGGTGCTGCTAAGTCTCATAGCAATGAGTGTATTGGAGGTCCCTGTGGTCCCATCTAAAGATCTATTAGTTTTAATTTTTAAAGTTTGTAAATTTGGCAGTGTCTTACTGTGTGTGCGTGTGTGTGTGTCATCACTGCCCTGGTGGGAATAGGAAGCCCAGCCTTGCTCCTGGAGAGCTGCTGCTGGATTTGAACTATCAATCCTGTGGGCTGTAGTTCTGCATGCAACCACTGCGCCACCAGGGCTCAGCCCGGCAGTGTCTTTTTTGAAGTAGACTCTTAATGACCAAGTTCATGAGATTTCAGTTTATAAGAATCTTAGCCTGTGAGCATTTTATTCGTTTAGTTTAATAAATATTTATTTTATGTCTACTGTGGGAATATGGATTGTATTTGGTTAATGAAGAAGGCTTGTTGAAAATGCTAAGATTGTGTTTCATGACATCACTTCTTTCATTAGTGTTGGGAAAAGTTTTTCTTATGAATCACTTGATCATGGAAGAAAGTGTCTTTCAGTAGTATTGGCACTTTTTATAAAATAATCCTTAGAACACCAATCTCACAGAATTATGAGAATAATTCTCAAGATTACTGGGAGATCCCTTTACTTGAATACAAGTTCAAAACCCCCACCCACAAGAGCAGAGATTTAAAATTTCGATGTATCACTCAAGCACTGTCTGCCTTAGTTTTGTCATGATTCTTAAATTAGAGGTCTTTTTAAAGTTTCCAGGAGCCGTAATAACATAGTTCGTGGTGTAACCAGTTGTGCTTACGGGCAAGGTCAGCAATTTCAACCCATGCACCAAATCTCAATCGGCTTTCTGTTCCCATCAAGAATTCCAGACTCAGAACCCCTCAGATTGGCCGTTCTGCTCAATCCTATAGTGTCTTTAAGAGAGCCAAGTTTGGGTTTTTAAAATGGTTCTATTTGCTGGTCCCGTTTCCTATTGTGAGCGTATATCCTGAAGTTTTATATTATTTGATAATGTGAAATACCATAGTTGCAAGTGCAGAAGCCACAGCACATAAAATTGAACTTCAATTTTAATCACTTTACAGGTAAGGGAGTTCAAAATGTTAGTGTAAAAATGGTGAAATTAACAAATAATAGGGTTTTCCCATGAATGTTTGAAGCTCCTTTTGTATGCTAGATGCTTCCAAAATCAGAATTTTATGATTTAATGTGTTACTCCCCTTCAAAGAACTAGACTAATCCCATTTTAGAGTGTTCATTTTGCATGGTATTCTTGAGATTTATGAACTGTGAGGTTTTGTGTGTATCTTTCCAATCCTAGTTAATCCATTTGGCCTTTCAAAGTGGAATAAGATTCTTCAACATCTTAAATCCTATTTTAAGATTCCTTAATCATTCTAGCTCATACAAAGAAATTGCCCTAAAGGATTATCATAGTATTTATATTATGTTTATTTGTACATATTGTGCTTTTAAATTGTTTTTTTTGTTTTTTGTTTTTTTGGGGGGCATCACTACCCTCTGGTGGTCGTGGGAGCTACCCAGCCTTGCTGCTGCTGGATTTGAACTGCCAAGCCAGTGGGGCCGCAGTCCTGCACTCCACCACTATGCCACCGGGCTCAGCCCATGCTTTTAAATTCTTATTGCTACATGATTAACATATATACTTGGTTTCCAAGGTTGGACTTATGATGGACAATTGGGTTAAAAACCACATAATATTGGTTATATAGACCAATATTACTTGGGGAGAATATACCTTGGTATGATGTTCCTAATTGGACACATTTTACTTAGTTTTTTTCCAATCCTTGGTAACTTTGGCCAAGTGCTATGGACAATGGGATTTTAGACTCTGCCTTTTTGAAGCACACAACATCCTTCATAGGCCACACCAGAAGGGCTCAATGTGGGAACCCCACTAAGTGAACTGGGCTTTATCTCCAACTCGCCTGTAACTGATTTAAGCAACTGAAATACCCCCTTAGACTTAACAGCTGAAACACACTAATAAGTGTGACAAGAATCAGATCACTGCTTTCTCAAGGTTTTGGAATTGGTGGTTGTTGAACTTTAATTCTAATCTCTTTCTCTGAGGGTGTTCAATGAATGGTGGCCTGAAACTACCATATACTGACTGTTTTCATGTATATATACATTAGTATGGGGCTGCCATATATTGACTTTGTGTGTGTGTGTGTGTGTGTATTAGTCTGGTAGCCATGATTCTGGCTTTGAGAATGAGTTTTTGAGAGTTTTGCCCCATCCCCAAACCCTCATTGTTCATATAGGTAGTGAGCAGTCACTTAAGATTTTAATCTGTAGAAGTCAACAAAACCAGCCTACACATGTGTAATTTTCTTTTCTCAACAGTGAGTGTTTTAAATTTTATGCCATTGGCTAAGTTAAAACTAGCAGTAGATTGACTTTATGAAGAACAATTCATTCTTAAGACATGGCCCTTACTCAATACTTGCTCTCAAAAGAGATGACTGCAGGTATGGATGCCGAAGCAAAGTGTGGTGAAGAAATGAGATGCTGCCTGGCTAATAGAAAGAATAGTGTCTGAGGTCTGAACACCTTGCCTTGAAACAAGAGGCTACCCAAGTGAGGTGTCAACTGAGTCCACTTAGAAGAAGCACAATAGCCTATGTGATCCATGAATTGGAAACAATAAAATCCAAATCCAGAGGGGGAATGGTTTTAGAGCTTAAATTGTGATCATCTGATTTACAGAAGACTACGATGAGAGTGGAAACCCCACATCCATTTGCAGTGTTCCCGCATGGACTTAGTCTACAGTAAAGCCCCTCCGACTATAGAGCCCAGGGCTGAGAATACCCTTGCTGTTAGAGAACATTATAAAGCCAGTTGTGGCAGATGGCAGCTCACTGCCATCAAGTTGATTCCGACTCAGCAACTCCACCGGACAGAGTAGAACTGCCTCTGTGGGTTTCCCGGACTTAACTCTTTATGGGAGCAGAAAGCCTCATCTCTCTCCTGAGGTCACTGGTGATTTCAGACCCCTGACCCTCGTGGTTTAGCAGCCCAACACACAACCCACTCTGCCCCCAGGGCTACACAACAGAAGTAGTCGGTAAAATGTTAAGTATGATCATTTTATCTTCCCTGGGATCCATTTTAAAGTGGTTTTACTTTTTAATATTTTCTGCTTTCTTTTCGATTGAGGTTTTCCCTCAGTTTGTTTTGCCATTGCTTGTTGTTTGATTGTTCCTTGTTTTTGTTTTGCATGATTTTCTGTATTTGAACTCAAGGGTAGTTAGACTTTAGAGATAGTAACAGGATTAATATTTTATATAAGGACACAGTAAGGGAGGCTGATGGGAAATGGGGAGCTAGCAATAATGAATACAAGCAAGAAGAAACTCATCTTAACTCAATGAACTATTAAATTGTATATGTGAATTACATGCCTATAAAACTTTTTAAAAATATGGGGCTGAGCCCCGGTGGTGTAGTGGTTGTGCGCGGGACTGCGGCCCACTGGGAAGGAGGTTCGATTCTGGCTCCCAGGAGCAAAGACTGGGCCTCCTACTCCCACCACCAGGGCAGTGATGCCTAAATATATATATATATATATATATATATATATATATATATATATGATGGACAACATTTTAGGTGGAGAAATTAGGGTACTGCTGGTATTCACAGTTCAGTCATTTCTCCCCTGTCAGCTCCCATGAATAGTATGTCCTTTTAAGTGATATCCTTAAATTTATCACATTATTTTGATTGTCTCTTTCCCCAACCGAACCTCCCCTTTTCCTTCCCCCATATCCTTTGAGAATCATAAAAGGATTTGAATGTTGCCATTGCCCTTGAGAACAAGGGATAATGTCTCTTAAGGACAGTTGCATTCTCTAAGATCAACACTTTTATTTTCTGAGATCCTTGGGATGCACTATTTGGCTTTTAGAAGCAGGCTTCAGATATTTGTTGAATGAATGAAATGAGGAAGACCGACTGTTAAAAACTTACCTTGGGCCACCTAATGATCACCAAGCAGAATTTTACACTATAAGCTCATGTATCAAATAAGGGAATCATTTTAGTTTAGGGGGAAAAAAAAGTCCTCCACATTCTCATTATAAGATAAGCTATAAAAAGTGGAATTAGTAGGGGCTGAGCCTCGGTGGCGTAAGTGGTTGAGTGCAGAACTGCAGCCCGCAGGCTTGGCAGTTCAAATCCAGCGGCAGCTGGGTAGCGTCCATGACCACCAGAGGCAGTGATGCCCACACACACACACACACAAAAAAAAGTGGAATTAGTAAAAAAAAAAAATGGAATTAGTATAAGAAGTGTAAGTCGAAATTAGGAAGAAACTTGCATGGCTATGTCCAGGAATATATTTGGTATTCTAAAATCTTAGAAAGAATTAAAACATAGGAAAGCTGTACATAATATGTAAATTGGGGTGTTTTCAAGTAACAGTTTTCAGAGTGGGGAGAACTTAGGATAAAGATGTGAATTTGGGGGGCTGAGCCCTGGTGGCGTAGTGGTTGTGCGCGGGACTTCGGCCCACTGGGACGGAGGTTCAATTCCAGCAGTGGGGCTGGGCCTCCTACTCCCACCACCGAGAGCAGTGATGCCCCCCCCCCAAAAAAAAAAGTGAATTTGGGTCAGTTTAAAGTACATGAGCTAAAATGATAAATAAATAAAAAGTGCAAGAGCGATTTATATGTATAGCGTTTAGAGATAAGCCAGTAGGTAGACTACCAAAGACTTTTTTTTTTAATTTCTTTTTTTACTATCAAAGACTTTCTGAATGGTTTGAAGAAATATGAAGAGGGAGAAATTGAAAGGGGGCCTGGAATATAGATTTTAAATTATGTAAGCTCCCCTTACTTCAAATTCACTGCCATCCAGTCAGTACTGACTCACGAGTCAATGGTTTTCTTTGGGGGGGGGGAGGGAGGCATCACTGTCTCTGGTGGTCGTGGACGCTCCCCAGTGCTGCTCCTGAGAGCTGCCGCTGGATTTGAACCGCCAAGCCCGTGAGCCGCAGCCCCGCACTCAACCACTTACGCCCCCGGGGCTCGGCCCCGAGTCAGTGGTTTTCGAGACTGTAACTGTTTACACGAGTAGAAAGCCCAGTGGTTCTCCCACGGAGCTGCTGGTGGTTTGGAACTGCTCACCACACAGATCTCAGTCTGTGTTCCAGCCATTGCACCATCGGGGTTAGGCAATTACAATAAATCTCTCCTGGAAGAAGTATGGACAGCCAGAATACAGTTCACAGGCAAGGGCGGCAATGTGCTTTGTATTTTGGACGTATTTTCGGGAGAGACCAGTCCCTGGGAAAGGACACCATCGTGCGTGGTAAAGCTGAGGGGCAGCAGTAAGGGGGAAGGTCCTGGATAAGGTGGACTGACGCAGTGGCTGCATCAATGGACTCCAACGTTAGAGTGAGTGTGAAGATCATTTAGGACTGGGCCGTGTGCGGTCTGTGTTAAGGAGGTCTGCTGTGAGTTGGTGCTGGCTCGGTGCCACCCAACAGCAATCATCAGTTGACAGACTTAGTGAGTTAATGTTGGAGACAAAAATGAGAGAGGGTGTTAGTGTTGCCTAAATTTGCAGTGTGATACTGTGAATTACATTGTCTACTTTGACCGTGATAGTGAAATTTAGAAGGAAGGTAGGTGGAATGTCATATATGATGTATGTATATGACTCAATAGATATTCCATAGGGAACACAGTGCACCATAAAATATGATGCCACCTTCTATAGGAACTTTATTCTCCTTGTGAAACGAGCAGACTTTTATCACAAACTTTACCATGCCAAACACAATGTGTGGAGAAAGCGGGCCTCTCAGAGTGTTGGGAGTGTGCTGGTGGTTACTTGCCCTTGAGTCAACCTTGAATCATAGCCCCCCATGCACAGCCAGCGCAGACCATTGTGTGCCGTAGTGTCTTCAGTGACGGGCTTTTGGAAGTGCACTTTTCTTCCTAGTATGTCTCCGTCTGTAAGGTCCACTAAAACGTGGTCAGTGTCTCAGCAGCATGCCGACCTCCCTCCACTGACAGACAGTAGGGGCAGCATGAAGTCCCTTGTTCACGAATCACATCTCAGTCTCTTAGACATTTGTGACATTAGACTTGAGAACTGTAGAATTTCCAAAGAAGAGGGCAGTTAAGACTATTTTTTTTTTTTACAAAGGCTTTATGGAGAACGTCAGATTTAAGCTTTTACAGGTAATTTTTAAAAGCCTTATATAGGAGAGGAGCATTGAGGAAAGGGAAAGCTCTCCACCCCAACCTCACCCCCCAGGGGCTAAAATGCACTATTTGTTCATTGCTTTAGTGTGGTCAGTGGCTCAGAGCCAGCTCCATAGCACAGAACAGAACATTGCTGGGGCTCCTTGACTGTCTTCATGGTTTTTGGTATGTTCCGGTTCACTGTTGCAAGCCCTGCATATTCTGAGTGTCTTCCAATCTAGGAGATCCATCTTCTAGCACTCTACTGAACCATTTTCTGTCATTAGTCATAAGATCTTTATTGGCTCGGTTAGTCTTCTTCTGGAACCCATCTACTGTCATGACTTAGTTTCCAGCATTGTGACGTCATGTAAATCAACACAGTACACCAGAGTGACAGATGGGTGATGGAAAATACATGGTGCTCTTTAAAGGATCACTGGGAAAATACACCTTCATCTTTAAAGAATTGCTGGTGGTACCTGGGGTTAAGCACAGGCCTCTGGCCTCAACGTTTGCACCTTGAATCCATCAACACTTTACCCCAAATGATGGGGCAGTCTGCTTTTGTAAAAAAGTTGCAGCCTCAGCCAGAGTTGAACTGCCTCATAGGATTTCTGAGACTGCATAGTTAGCATCCCCCTGGAGAAGTGGTCCTGAGGGTTTCTTGGCTGTCATTTTAAGGGAAGTAGGTCTTCATGGAGCCTCTGGGTGGGTTTGAACTGCCGACCTTTCTCTCAGCAACCGAGTGTCTAATCTTTATGTTACCAGGGCTCCTTGGAATGCACACTGCATGTTTCAAAAATTAAACATGGGTTTATATCAATAAGTCATAGACAGCCCTGTTACTTTTTATGTCTGAATAATTACAGATTGAATTGGCATCCTGATGACCAGAAGCTGCAGCTCAGTCTGTTTTTTAAGTGACTAGATTCTTTTCTTCTCTCACACCCCATCCCCTTCCTCAGTCTGTTCTTCTCAAACTCTCAAGAAAGCAACCACTACTTCTCTTTTAAATAAATGGAATTTTTATTGTGAATCAGTTGGGGCATTAGTGAGAACAGTGAGATTATTGTTTGTATTTCTCATTCTTTTCTCCTCAGACTCTGTTTTCTTTTCTTTTAATCACTTTGCTTGGCCACAGTCCTAACATGGCATGAATTAGAACATATGTTGGGCTGGAGACACATCACCCTACCATTGTCATCATGTTTTAGCATGTCTCTTCCAATATTTATTGCTAAACCCCATTCAGATTTCTGTTATCCAGTCTTATTGCCTCTTAGGATTATTACTCCCATGGTAAATTTCTTCCTTGGATTACATTTATAGTAGTTATTATGATGTGCATTGTATTTGAACGACAGAAATAAAATGAATTTGGTTTTCTATACTTCAGTTAATAGTCTGTCAGTTTTCATCAAGTTGAATTGATTTTCTCTCTAGTATTAGTCTGAGCTTTCAAGGTTTCAGTTCAGGTTCTAGGTTACAATATCAAATATCATCTGATATTACTAGGGTTTATCATTTATAAGGTTTCTAGAGAATGGAATGGTTAAAATTTGCACATTTTATTAGGAAAACTTTCCATAAATCCTAGCTTTGTTGTTAATTATGCTGTTTAGCTGTCACAGTTGATCAATCAGCAAAGTTAATAATTTTAACAGTGTTGTGGAGAAAAAGATTGAGTGATTCCCAGAGATCTAAGTTCACGCCTTTCCTTGACAACTGTATTCATTGGGGTTCTCTAGAGAGCATTCTTGGAAAACAAGTCCTTGCTCTCGCCTTTACCCAAGAGGTCAGGATACAAGTATGTCTTCCTTAGAGTGTACTTTAACCTTGAATAGAATTATTATGCTTTCACCCCTTAATTGTTCCTTGTTCCTTAAAAAAAAAAGAAAAGGACCTTGTTAAAAATAAAGAAGCCGGGCTGAGCCCCGGTGGCGTAATGGTTGTGCGCGGGACTGCGGCCCACTGGGACGGAGGTTCAATTCCAGCAGTGGGGCTGGGCCTCCTACTCCCACCACCGAGAGCAGTGATGCCCCCCCCCAAAAAAAAAATTAAAATCAGGGAAGGTGTGCGACAGGGTTGTCTCTTCTCACCGTACTTGCTCATCTTACATGCTGAGTAAATCATGAGAGAAGCTGAATTCTATGAAGAATGTGTCATCAGGATTGCAGGAAGGCTTCTTAACAACCTTGACACAAGTTTGCTTGCAGAAAAGTGAGGAGGAGTTGAAGCACTTGCTGATGAAGATCAAGAATTGCAGCCTTCAATAGGAATTAGAACTCAATGTAAGGAAGACCCAAATCCTAATGACTCGCCCAGTGGGTAACATCATGATAAACGGAGGAAAGATAGAAGTTGTAGAGGATTTTGTCTTATTTGAATCCACCACCAATGCTCCTGGAAGCAATAGTCAAGAAATCAAAAGACACATTGCATTAGGTAAGCCTGCTGCACAAGACCTCTTTAGAATATTGAAGAGCAAGGATGTTACTTTGAGCACTAACTAAGGTGCTGCTGACCCAAACCATGGTATCCTCCATTGCATCATGTGAAAGTTGGACATTGCTTAAGGAAGATCAAAGAAGAATGGATCCATTTGAATTGTGGCCATTGGAAGGACCAATCTGTCTTGTTAGAAGTGAGGCCTGAGTGCTGTTTAGAGGCAAGGGTGTTATGACCTTGTCTCATGTACTTTGGACAAGGCAGCAGGAGAAGACCCTGATTTGTTAAAGTAGAGGTCTGGTGAAAGAGAGGAAGCCCCTCTACTAGATGGAGTGTTTTGTCCTACTGTGCACCGGGTGGCTGTGGTTCACAGGCCAACAACAACAGCAACAACAGCATGCCATTGGGACAACGAAGAGATTTTGGTTGATACATATTTAACGTCTAAATAGGGTTAATTGAAATTTTTATTTTATCTTTTATAACGCATACTTCTCGAATTCCTTTAATCCGTTTTATAAAAATGCTTTTCTCTCCATTTAAAAGTAGATTAAAAAATATATTTTATTGTGTTAACATGCACCAAACAGTGTAATATATATTCAACCTAAGAAATAAAATTTTACTGGCACCAAATGTGACCACTACACTGGATTTTGTGATCCCAGACTCTTTTTTAAAACGTATTTTGCTGCATAAATAACTATGCTTAGGGGCGGCCCTCAGGAGCAGCGCTGGGTAGCTTCCGATCACCAGAGGGCAGTGATTGCCCCTCCCCCCCCAAAGAAAAAAAGGAAAACAAAAGTAACTATGCTTAGGTAATAGAGTTTCTGCTTGACTTATATTTGAACCTTGGAAAAAGGATACATTGTCTGGGTGTGTTTTTTCTTACATTGTGTGTGTTTTAAGATCTGCTTTAAAGTTAAAGTTTAAGTTCTATGATTTGTGTTGCCCTGTAGTATATTTTATATTTTATTGTAATCTCGTCTGTGACTATATGATAGTTTACGTTTTGTTGGTGGACTTGGTTGTTGTTATGAATAATGTTGTAAGAAGTATCCTTATATGTGTTTGTGGCATATGATTATGATAGCATTACTCTTTAGGACTAGAATTTTGGGTCATAGGGGGAAAATTATTTCCCCATCAGAGATGAACAAATTATTTTCCAGTTTGATTATGGCAGATAGTGGCTTATCTGTACCCTGATTTTTTTTCTCTTCCTACTGGGCACAGAATTGGTTTATATTTTCCCACCTCCCTTACAGTGAGCAGGGCCATGTGAATGAGCTCTCGAGAGTAGAATATGAATTTATTTGTAAAGCTTTTATCATTTAGCCATCCAGTTACTTGTTCTTTTGTTCCTCAGTCAAAGGAACTCTGGCAGCCTGCGTGGTGGATGAAGAGCTCGGCTGCTGACTGGCAGATAGGCACTTCGCACTTAGGCGGTGGCTCTGGGGGAGAAAAGACCTGGTGATCAGCTCACTCAGGGCCGTCCAGGGAGGCTCCTTCACGGGACAGCCCAGGCAAACCCACATAGCAGTTGTCCTCCTCTTAAAAAAATTTTTTTTGGGGGGCGGGGGGTCAATCACTGCCCTCTGGTAGTCGTGGAGCTACCCAGTGCTGCTCCTGAGAGCAGCTGCTGAATTTGAACCGCAAAGCCCGCGGGCGGCAGTCGCTCACCCAACCACTTACACCACCGGGGCTCAGCCCTCCCCAGCCCTCCCTTTCTTAGCATCTAGCTAAGTTTCTTCATACTAGTTGCTCTCTCGCGCGTGTACTCTCTCGTGCACGCGCGCGCGACCCTCCCTTCTCACGCATGTTCTCTCTCTCACACTCACTCTCTCTCTCTCTACACACACACACCCATTACTGTGTTGGCTAGACCTTTACAATGTTGAATAGAGGTAGTGATTAATGAATCTTCTTATCTTGTTTCTAATTTTAAAGTGGATGTTTCAAATATTTCACAATTGACTGCGATATTTTTAGATATCTTTTATAAAGTAAATTAACTCTTTAGGTTAATTAAAAAAATTTTATCAGAAATGTGGAATTTAATCAAATATTTTACCATCAATTATTGAAGTGATCATGTGGGGTTTCTCCTTTGATATGCTAATTTTTGATATTAAAAAATCTTTGTAATGTTAAATCACATTTACATTCTTAGTATAAACCTAACTTGAATAAGAGATATAAATTTTTTATTCGCTATTGCATTTAGTTAGTTAATATTAGCATTTGCACTGTACCTTTTGGGGGGGGTTCTTACTTAGTGAGGTATACGATGTTAAGAACTGTTGTTCAGGTTCTCAAAGCGTTCCAGGTCAAGGTTCCTTAGGTCAAAGAAATACCCAACCGTTCTTGTTAAGTAGCTAGGTTCAAGCCTGGCCAACCCACCCACCCTCCCTTCCTGCCACTCCATTTTGATTTTGATTTGGGTGAGCACATTCAACAATTCATACACCTTTTGATCCAAGACATTGATGACACTCCTCCACAAAGTAACATGTAATTGCACTCTTCCCACTTCCTCCTCTTGCCCCTCATTTCCTTCCTTTCTCCTTTTCTATTCCTTCCTGACTCCTGAGCTTGATTCCTGGGCAAATACTACCCTTCCGAGGTTGGTTTTTCTAAGGAGTATGTACCTCCCTGGTGGTATATAGTCCTGGCTGTTGCTTTCATGAAAGTTGAGAGGTTGAAGCAATTTATTTTATTTTATTTTTTTATTTTTTGGGGCATCACTGCTCTCGGGTGGTGGGAGTAGGAGGCCCAGCCCCACTGCTGGAATTGAACCTCCGTCCCAGTGGGCCGCAGTCCCGCGCACAACCACTACGCCACTGGGGCTCAGCCCCAATTTAATAAATATTTATGTCTTAATAAAGTAGTAGCAAAAGGTACTTCAGTTTTATTCTTAAGTAGCCAGTTACTTAGTTATGTATGCCATATAATTTCTCAAAACTTACATGCAAACCTCATTTCATCCTCATTTCCTAGTCCACATTGATTTTCTCTTTTTTTTGGGGGGGGGGCGCATCACTGCCCTCTGGTGGTCGTGGGAGCTACCCAGTGCTGCTCCTGAGAGCAGCTGTTGGATTTGAACCACCAAGTCCGCGGGCTGCAGTCCTGCACTCAACCACTTACGCCACTGGAGCTTAGCAGTCCACATTGATTTTCATGAGTTTCCTTTTTATCACAGCTACTACCAATAACCTAGGTTTAGACTTCCTAAAGTGCTTACATTTTAAAGACAAAGATGCCCCTATTTATATATAATCCTGAGTTTTCGGTCAAATCGTATTTCTTTGAGTCTTATACATATACACACGATCGACCTATTTTTTTCAGTACTATTGTATGAAACATGCCACTCCTTTTGTCAAAGCTGCGATACAGAAAACAAGGAATTAGTAAGGAATCCCTCAAAAGAGAACACTAATAAAAATTTTCTTAGAAGGTGAAAGACTGTGTCCAGGGGAAAGAAAATGATTTTGAAATAGATAGTTTTAAAGATAAAATGATAACAGGGATTATAGGAATTTTGAATGAAGTTGTGTCTTTCAAAACATCACCAACACAAGCAGTCTTTCTGCTTATCCTGGCAGCAGAGGCATGTGACTCAATGTAAGAGTATACTTTTAATCTCCTAAAACTCCACTTGTATATCCCTTATGAGGCCCACTCTCAAGTCCTGTGGTTTGTTGTAAGAAGAGCCCCTGCCCAGAGCTGGGGAAAGTGGAACAGTTGGTGCAGATCTTTGGAAACACTGGAAAACAGTTGTTGTGGGACTAAAGCTCTTAATCCCAGAGAATTTACTGAAGGATAGAAAGAGGAAGGGAAAAAATGAAAATCAAGTTTTTAAAAGTTCGGACAGCCTGTAAGATGATATTGTTGGCTTCTGTGAGGTTGATCACCAACTCACTATGACCCCAGGTTGGGTGGGATTGGGCCATTGTGATCCCCAGGATTTTTATTGTGTTTGCAGGAATAGCTCACCAGGCCTTCCTTTCCGTCTGGCTTCCATCAGGAGCTCTGCGCGGCTGTTGGTTCAGCCACATAGCAACATGCAGGGCAGATGGCTGGTGGCCCGGGAGGAATGAGGTGGATTGATTGGCCAGGAACAAAATCTCCATCTCTTGCACGAAAGGCAAGAATTCTACCACTGAACTACAACTGTGAAATGATAAAGGGCTTGAAATAGTAAATATAGGTGTGTTTACAGTGATAGCACATCGAAATCCTAAGATCTCTCAAAAAACCTTGATGAGGGAAAACAGTTTTCGATATCACCCTATCAAACATAAATGATCTTATAATGCTATCCTTCAAACCACCGCCTTGATCTTTCATTATGGGATATTGGGTTGTTTGGATACATTGAACATAGAACTTTGCTGGTTGTAGGGTATGGAGAGATATGTTGAAGTCTGGTTCCCCTGAAGCAAAGTTTTCTTGCCTCATTGGGGTCTGCTAAGGACTCCTGACTACCTGGGGGCCCCTTTCTAACAGTGTATTGTGTTTTAAAGAGATTGTGATTATTATGGAAAATTTAATAAAAATAATTGTTGAAAGGAGATTTTATGATCTTTCTACCTGCAGTTTCTGCTGACTTTCCTGTCCACCTTTATTGATTTTTTCCCTCCCTTTTAACTTTTCCCTCCAAATTTAAAGACCCTCATTTTCCAGTATTAGGGCATTCCCATAGTAATTTATTGTCTCTTCACAGTTACTCAGACTTCAATATCACTAGCAGCAACATGCCAGCAGTTCTCAAACCTTTATAGCTTGTATCTGTGGGATTTACCTATTTGGCCACCTTAGTAAACTAATGACCAAACCCATGGCTGGGGCTCTATTCTGACTCAGTACAACCCATGCATGACCTTGAGAGTAGAACTGTGTCCCCAGGGTTCTCAACGGTGGAGTTTTCCGAAGCATGCTGCCAAGCCTATCTTTTGAGACAACGAAGTGGACTTGGACTTGCCCTCCTGTAAGTTAGCAGGAGAGCACCCGGAGCCTTTCATATCAACGTGCTAGCTCAAGGTTAATGTATACTTCACCAGGACACCTATTATCTCCTGTAAGCTTGACTAAATGGCATTAGCACCCATCTAGAAGCTCATCATCCCCACCCCACCCCATGCCAGGAAATTTGGTGTACATAGGCATTTCTATCTTGTTCATCTCACTCATCTAATTGATTGACAAATCTACTTGGCACCTGCAGATCTGATTCCACCTCAGATAGGTCGCTTTGAGCCTTGCCTAAAAATGTGCTTATTCTTTAGTCCCTGTAAGCTGTATGTTAAATCTCAAGAATCATTAAGCTCAGAGTCAAATTTTTAAGTAAGTCATTTTTGCCCATTGATAGTTAAGCCATACTTGGAGGGGTGGGGAGAAGAGGGAGTGAAAGCTATATGAATTGAATTTAAGCATTTGCAAATCTTTTCTTTTTACCCCTTCCTTTCTACCACTACAACTCACTGCATTGACCCCTTGCTTAAGTGGTTATTTTTCTCTCTGTACTAGGGGCAGTTTACTAGGTTTTCTTTAGTATTAGGCAGTAAAAATAAATAGCCAAATAATGAAAATCCATCAATTTATTGCAATTAACTGCGATTATTATCAGCAGATCCTATTAAGAGTATTTACTGAAGCATGCCATGCTAATATTTCCAGTGTGTAATTAGACTTGCAAATGTTTCTTGCTTTTGGGAGTTTGCAACATGTTCCAGATGGTTAAACAGGAAAGAGTAGACATTTTGTACTGTCTTTTTTATTTATGATTAAGAGGTTGATGCTATTTGCTAAAGCTTTCAACTGTGTCTCCTATTGTTGTTGAGAAATACACACAGCAAAACATACACGAATTCACTTATTTCTGTGTACACAATTTAGCGACGTTGATTACTTTCAGGATGAACAAGGTTCTCTCAGCTCCTTTCCTGAGTTCTTCCTGCTTTAACATAAACTCATTGCCTCCTAAAGTTCCTATCTAACCTTTTGATTTGACCAATATGGTTTTGTTTAACTTAAGAATGTGAGAAATTTAAGCAAAATTTATGTACTTAAAAAAAAATAGCTCTTCTATTATGGTCACATTCTTTCCCCTTGTTAAATTGTTTAATTGTTTCAATTTAAGCATCATTAAAATGGGATAATTACCACTTAAATAGTAATTTAAATACAAACGCTTTACTTAATTTATTCTTGGAAAGTACCCACTTGGATTTGTTTTTCGACTTAAAATTACAAAAAACTTATTAAACTGACATAGAATAACTTTCCAAACTGTTCAAGGGTTTTCTTTAAATTCTTTTCCAGTAAATATAATATGGTCTTACTCAAAATCAGTGGGACCTGTACTTTAAATTTTGCCAATAATCATGGTGGTGCCTTTTCTCTGAGTCATTCATGTTCTCACATCTATCTTTATCTGACCAACCAGCCATTCTTTTAGAATCTAGCTTGCCAAAGTTTTGGCATATAGCTTATAACTTTAGAATAGAACAAAATTAAAGACCAAAAGGACCCAGGTCCATACTTTGGCTTTATTATGATGTTGTGTTAACCAGTGAACTAACTTGTTTAGTTGACTTGAAGGAATATACAAGATAGAATTACTCTGTAATTTACTTTAGCTACCTGTGTATTTTCATAGTTAGATTATTTTAAGAGTTTTATTTTTTAAACACCCCTCCTCACTTATCAACTATCTTGTTATCTGACATTTCACATTCATAACAATATCTTTTTTGGGGGTGGGCATCACTGCCCTCTGGTGGGAGTGGGAGGCCCAGCCTTGCTCCCAGCGAGCTGCTGCTGAATTTGAACCGCCAAACCAGTGGGCTGCAGTCCCGCACTCAACCACTACGCCACCGGGGCTCAGCCCCCATAACAATACCTTTTAAAAAATCTGTTATCAGAGTGTTTTGCACATGGGTGATGTACCTACAAATGCCGACGTGTAAGTGGAGAGCGGTGTTGGCTGTGCGGGCACTGTGTCTGCTTGACTGGCTCGTGAAAGCTGTCTCTGTATCAAGGTAACTTGGTAGTTATGTAATGATATAGCTGCCTTACATTTAGTAGTGTGATGTGATCATTCTTCATTTTTGCATAATACCGATTTTTGCCTAATGACTTCCTTGAAACCTACCTTTGTCAGTACAAGAAAAGTGGATTTATGTGGGGGTTTCTTTTGGTGGGGAGGGTATGTGAGGGCAACTCTTTTTTTATCACTAAGCTGTGCTCACTTTACTTAATTTGGAGGGGATTAGAATTAGTACTTGAGACTCTTTGTAGGACTTTGTGCATACAAGAAGACATTAAAAAAATAAAATAACTAAATTATATGTTTGATAATGAGGAATATCCCTAAAGGATTAAAAGTAATAACAGCCCAACATTTTATTGTGAATTACACGAAGATTTACAGAGCAAATCATCAGTTTTACATTCAGTTGATACATATTTTGTGAGAACCTATTCATTCCAGTCCCCACAATATGCTATCACTTATTCTGCTTTCTCCTATATTTCCTGTTTTCATACCTCTTTCTTTCCTAATACTCGGAAATTAGTCTTTGAGTAAATGCTGCCCCTTTGCATCTTAAATGGCTGATTATTCTACCACAGGACTCGTGAGTTCAGTTCCAGATCTAAAAAGTGACTAAGGCTCATGGTCTCATTGGCCCTACTTGTCTCTTAGAATTTTGAATTTTGTCCACATTTTTCTCCCACTCTCTCTTTATTGTGATCCTTTCCAGAGCGGTTGGTAGTGGAAGCTGACGCCATCTAGTTTCTTGGTCTCAGAGTGGTGGAGATTGATGTTTACATGTTCCTTTAGTCCATTGGGCTGTTTTAATATGTCTTCTGATTTTCATCACTCTTTTTTTTCTCTGGACAAGGAGAGCTCACCAATCATCATGCTTTGAAGACCCTCAGTAGGATATAGATCATTGTCTTTGGTGAAGTATGTTTTGCCAGTTGACCTTAATGTCCCCTGTGACTGATCCCCAGCCTCCCAACCTAGCAATTCACTTCCCTCAAGGAGTTTGGTTATGTCCAAGTTTTCCTAACTTTACCTCCTGTATGCTCTAGCATATTCATAGATATATTTACAGCAAAGACAAATACACATATACAAATATCCTGTCAAATCTATTTATATTGGTGGGAATACTCCCACTCTCCCTCCCACACCTGTTCAGACTGCTTGTCTATCTAAGCATCTATTCGTAGATCACTACTATTGCAGGATTATTTATATAGCAGTATTTGCCACTGTTGCCTTTAACTCTTGCAAATCTACCACTTTCTGAAAGTTTTGTTGGCAAAAGGGGGCCAATTTGCATTATATGTCATCAGGCAAAAGAGCGGTGGTGCTTACGTGTTGGGCCGCTGGCCGAGAGGTTAGCGATTTGAGACCAGGAGCCCACTCCCTGAGAGAAAGATGAGGCTTTGTAAAAATGCACATCCTAGAAAACCCCAGGGCAGGTCTGCCTTGCCCTGTAGGGCCCCCATGAGTCAGAATTCACTTGATGACCGTGAGTTTGGAGTTTATCATGTGGCAAAACTGACTTCTGATAAATTGCCTTTAAACAAGTCTGCTCATTCTCAGCATTTCCTCTTCCTCTTTAAGCTGCCGCTTCTCTACATCTTCTTGACCTTCCTCTCTGAACAGCTGCCCTCTCATCTCTCAAGTTCCTCAGTGCTTTTTTCTCATGCTCTTAACTTACTCCGTGTGGGCTTTCCCCTCCCCCCCCCTTCAGTTTTTCCAGATCAAATTCTTATCTCTTCTACAAAATTCTTTAAATTTCTTTTCAGCAAGATTCAAGTTAACCTGAACCAGAACTACCCATTTATTGCCTGCCTTAGGGATACGTGGCCTTTGGAAGCTCTGATGGCAGTGTGGGTTACATTGGATCGCTCACCACAGAGTCAGCTGGTGCAACCCACCAGGTGTCCTGAGGGAAAAGATGGAGATGTTCTGCCTCCATAAAGATTTGCAACCCGAGAAAGACACTGAGCAGCCCCACTTTGTCGTACAGGTTCCCTGCGAGTTAAAATTGACTTGATGGCAATGAGTTTTGCTTTGTTGAGGTACTCAGCTCTTCTTGGTATAGTGAAGAAAAAAACACACCTCACTGCCAATGAGTTAGTGCCATTTCATAGTGACCGTAGAAGACCAAGGAGAACCGTCTCTTGTGAGTTTCTGACACTCTAACTTTTTTTTTTAGTTTTTTTTATTAGGCATCACTGCCCTCTGGTGGTGGGAGTAGGAGGCCCAGCCTTTGCTCCTGTGAGCTGGAATTGAACCTCCATCCCAGTGGGCCGCAGTCCCTCGCACAACCACTACACCACCGAGGCTCAGCCCCGACACTAGCTCTTTACAAGAGTAAAAAATCCTGTCTTACTGGCCAGAATTTGGAATTTCTATTTTTGTGTTGTTCAAATTGTGTAGAATTTGGTTGGTTAATTTGTACAACAGTAGTGGTAATCTGTTAACAAACTCAAAGCTATGATTATATCTTGGGAATATGATGAGCCACTTACAGAAATTTAATTATTTTGTGTTTTTAAAGTGTTTTGTATATCCATTGTTTCAGAGATATAAAAATTTAATCTTATAGAAAAATTTTAAGATAAAGTCTGCTTTTTAAAAGAATGAGTAACAGTAAAAATCCATGTAATGAAATATTTTTACTTTAATTTTTTTTTTTTTTTTTTTGGGCATCACTGCTCTCCGGTGGTGGGAGTAGGAGGCCCAGCCCCACTGCTGGAATTGAACCTCCGTCCCAGTGGGCCGCAGTCCCGTGCACAACCACTACGCCACCGGGGCTCAGCCCCTTGACTTTAATTTTAAAGACTGATTTGATTTAAAAAACTTAAGGATATGGGAGACTTTTCCACAATGATCTATGTAAGAGTAGTAACATGCATTTGATGAAATCTAGGCTAAATAGGAGAAATACCCTCTCCGGGTTTGTGGTGGAAAGAGATTATAAATAGTGCAATGGTTGAAAAACAATGCTACGTTGAGTCCATAATAGCATCTTTTCGCTGACTTAATTAAGCCAGAATTTTCCCCTCCTCCCCTTTCACAGTGTCCACATCCGCATCTCTTAGATCTAGGACACATTCATTGTGAGGTAGAAGAATCACTCTACTGAGATTCTCATCATTTGAGTGGTGGTCAGGGGTAAGGATTCACTTATTTACCTGACTCCTCTGAAATTTAAAACACTTTTCATGAGTTGCCTAGAAAATGGCACTGTTGATAATTCAGTCTTCATCTTTCTTGATAGTCTGTCTCCTTATAGTATAGATCCAGTACATATAAATAATGTCTTGATTTCCATTTTTCTTTAAATACTTTAGCTAGCCATGGCCTCCAGCGTTTAATTGAACATGGGAACAAGCTAGAGATTCTGATTTCATTTCCTTTGTGTCCAGACAACTTTAAGCAGAGTGCGTCAATATTTGTTTCCCATAGGTCCAATTTATACCTGCTGTATATTCCTGTGTCCAAGGAGACTGCTAGGAATTTGTACACACTTTGTTTTGTTTCCTAAACCTAAATGCTTGGTCTCAAACCATAAGCTGGTTGTCACGTTCTATTCACAGTGTGGTCAATGCAAGGGAGTACTAGTGGCACAATAGATGGTGTACTCTGACACAAACAGACTGTGAGAGAGGCTCAGCCATGCCTAGGACAGATTCAGACTGAATCTGAATCAACTTAACCCATCTGGAAACACGGTTAAAGACTGGAGGACAATGCCTCTCAACCTGGGGGTTGCGACCCCTTTGGGGTTCCAATGACCCTTTCATAGGGGTTGCCTAGTACCATCGGAGAACAGATCTTTCCGATGGTTTTAGGAACTGAGGCACGATTCCTCTTTATCTCCAGGTGGGTCTGCCCACATGCAGATATGCCCATCTGGGTACCTGGCATGAAGACGGTTACCCATGCTACACCATGCTTCAAAACAAAATTTCATTTATTTGTCATTAGAAATAAATATTTCAAAAAAAAAAGAAAGAAATATTTCACAATATATAATTACATATGATTTCGTGATTAATCACTGTGCTTTGATTATGTTCAATTTGTAACAATGAAAATACATCCTGCATATCAGATGTTTGCTTTCAGAGTCATAGGAAGGAATAGCACCATGTCTTCCCAAGTCATGACCTTGGAGAAAAAGTTTGGCTTACATCAGTGCTGTTCTTTCAAAGCATGGCTTATTTCCTGTCGACATTCTTTTTGCTGGTCAGTCAGAACTCGAAGCACAAATTTCAAAGCAACCCTTCTCATTCCCAAATCTAATGTTAAACTTCACTGAACTAAGAGCCAAGACAGTCAGATAACTTCCCCAACTCTTTAATGACCCGTTATTGGTCTTCAAGCACAGGTGCATGAATTGTGTTGATTCACCTCTTCAGAAACTTGACAAACATCCAGAATGAGTGAGGTTTGTCATAAATCAATATTTCACCTTTTTTTTTTTTTTTGGCATCACTGCTCTCCGGTGGTGGGAGTAGGAGGCCCAGCCCCACTGCTGGAATTGAACCTCTGTCTCAGTGGGCTGCAGTCCCGCGCACAATGGGCTCAGCCCATTTCACCCTTTTTAAAAAAAAACATTTTGCCCTTTTTCGAGACGAGAAAACCACTCATAGTACACTTGAGTTTTTCCCATAGCACTGACCTTGGCTGTATTCAGTCCACATCATAATAATTTCTGTGGCATTTTCCCCAAGCAGGAAACAAAATTTCACAACCTCACACTGTCTCTTAAATTGGCCATCAAAAACAAAAGAGGTTTGCGCAAAACTGACTTAGGAAAAATTTTCACTGCGACCAGAAACCTTCCCAGCCGATGCCACTGGGTGCACAACCTCAGAGCATGTTGCTTGATGCTCGCCTAGTGGGGAAAATGGGAATGAGAAAAGCTCTGCCCAGCAACACTTCTCCCAGGTTTTTTGGGGTACCTGGCATATGTGTGACTCTTCTTTTTTTATTATTATTGAAAAAGTTTATATTTAGCATTAGCCAGCTGGGCTCAGTTTAGAAGATTCCAATTCTGTTGGCAACATCTAAAGCACCATAGTCAGGAGTCAATCGAACATATGCCTTCTTCTCACCGTCAGGCCTGATCAAGGTGTTGACCTTGGCTACGTCAGTGTCACAGAGCTTCTTCACAGCCTGTTTGATCTGGTGTTTGTTGGCTTTGACATCCACAAGGAACACGTGTGTGTTGTTATCTTCGATCTTCTTCATGACAGACTCTGTGATCACGGGGAACTTGATGATGGCATAATGGTCCAGCTTATTTCTCCTGGGGGCGCTCTTCCCATGGTGTTTGAGCTGCTCTCCTAGTCTCAGGGTCTTGGGCCACCGGAAGGTGGGTGACATACGGATGGATCTTCTTTTTGTGGCTGTGGATGCCTTTCAGCACGGCCTTCATGGCTTTTAAAGCCTTTGCTTTGGCTTCTGTTTGGGGAGGGCAGGAGCTTCCTTCTCCACCTTCTGCGCCACCTTCGTGAAAAGGCTGTGTGACTATTCATTCTTAACTCTATTGCCTCAGTCTGGAACCAAACCCACAACGTCTTCCAAGTTATGCCTAACTTGAGATTTTATTTTATCCCTGCCATAGAAAGATCTAGGGTAGTTATAACGGTAAAAGCTATTAATTCTCCCGTCTAAGGTTTCTTTCTGACCCCTGCACAATTCGTCTTTTGGTGTGAATTATTCTTTCTTGTGGAGTTGTCCTCAGCATAGTAGGGTGTGCTAATAGTATATCCCACTTCTCATTGTGATGACCCACACTGTCTCCAGATATTGCCAAATGTTGCTTGGGGGACAAAATAGCCCCCAATTGTCAACTATTGCCCTATACTTGTATCTTCTCACTTTTGACTATATGATAACAGATTTTATAAGGTAGACTGCTATTTATGTACATTTTTGTTTTCATAACTCCAGAAAGCCATGCCAATTTACATTCCTAAAATGATGTAAGAATTTCATTAGAACCTCATCAGAACTGTGTCTTTTGAATTTCAGTCTGATAAATGAGAAATTACCTTTATCATTTTAATTCCAACAATTATTAGTCATGCTAAATATAGTTTCCTTTTTTATTGGCCACTTGCCAACGAAAATTTTGTGAATTACTTGCTTTCATTTTTTTCCCCATTTTCTAGGGGTGTTCACTTGGTGGCTTGTGGACTCATGGGATTGTTTTCCTATAGCAATTTTTCAGTTTTTCGTGATCATAATTAACATCTTTCTTGGTGGTTTTTTACCTTTACCGCCAACTATTTTGCTTATGTCTTTTCTAATTGATTTAATTTGTTGAGTTATCATATATATGATTTACAGTAGATTTTTAAAGACTATTTTGTTGTAGTAAAATATATGTAGCAAAATATCTGCTACACTTGATCTTAACCATAAGGCCAAGAAGCAATAGTGGCAAAATATTTGCATTGGCAACATTTTAAAAATATATATACCTTTCATTGTCATTGGTTATACTTATAATATTGTTTAATCATTACCAGAATTCCAAATTATTTTACCACCATTAGCAGAAGTTCATTATCCCCTAAGATTACTTAGAGGTGTATTTAATTTTTAAACATAAGCCTTTTACCTTTGTCTTATTGAATTTTAATTTAATTTACTTCTGTTTAATTCTTTTAAGTTTGATATATCAGCTTATAATCTGTCTTGGTAATTACCAAGTGCACATGAAAGAAATGTATTCTGCAGTTGCTGGGTCTCCGTAGTATGTTTGAAGAATTCAGTTAGGTCAAGATAGTTGACAGTATTGTTTGACAAATATATAAATCTGTTTACATTTACTTATTTTGCATGTACGAGAACTCTTGTTCTTTCAATTACTGAGAGAGGGACAATAATATTCTCCCTATCATGGTGTGTTTGTGCTTTTTTGCACTAAATGTAGCCTTTTTACCTCCTTGTCTTTAAACTTCATTTTGATAGGTTGTAGTGGTACGCTTTGAATGCAGGCAACAGGAGTGTGAATTCTTCATTGGAAACTGTAGAACGGCCTTGTAATGCAGTGACTGGGGTGGGGGTTGACTGTGAACAGGGGGACCATGAGAATCTGTGTAGCAGGATGCATTGTGTAGGCACAGCAGAGATAAGGGTCAGACGTACAGCTGGAATGCTACAGACTTGGATGACTAACAGTATGAGGTATAATAATGATTTTTTTTTTTTTAGCTGAGCCTCGGTGGAGCAGTGGCTGTGTACGGGACTGCGGCTCACAGGGTTGGTGTTTCAAATCCAGCAGCAGCTCTCCAGGAGCAAGGCTGGGTTTCCTACTCCCACCAGGGCAGTGATGTGAGACAAAAAAAGGGGGTGAAAGTAATGATTTTTTTAAGTGAACAAAATATTGATCTCGTAGACACTAGGGATAAAGAACTAGTAAGAGTTATTAGCACAGCTGAGCCCCGGGGGCGCAGTGGTTGGGCGCAAGACTGCGGCACACTGGGATGGAGGTTCAATTCCAGCAGCAGCTCCACAGGAGCAAAGATTGGGCCTCCTACTCCCACCACCGGAGGGCAGTGATGCCTAAAAAAAAAAAAAAAGCTATTAGCACATTGAGGATAGAAAATAGAATTGAGATGGTGGATTAAGCAGTTCTAAGAATATAATGAATTAGTGCATCTAGGAGTGATTTGGGTGATACTGATGAAAATTTTCTTTTTGTTGCACGGTTTGAGCCAGGATATACTACTATTGGCATCATGTAGGTGACAATGAGGTCGTTGAGTCAGGTGAAAAGGATGAGAGGTTCTTTCTTTTCTTTTTATGGGGTCAGAGTTTCTGTCTACTGAGTTTTTATTGTGCATTTACTAGGAAATCATCCATTTCTGAAATAATTTTTAGATCAACTTTCTGTTTTATATGTCATCTCCTATGAACTCTTTGTGATCACTGAGCCTGCAGCTGGTTTGACATACTAATTCTTTCTGCCCTCTCAGCATGTAAGCTTAAGGAGAAGATGAACGTTGACTCTGGCTTCCTGCCGTATCTCAATCCCAGGCATGGTGACGACCATCCACTGGGCTCCTAAGTGTCTAGGGATTGAATGCCTGACGGGTTACAAAAGAAATGAAGTATACCGAGTAAAAGACATATAGGATAGTTCATCCTTTAATTTTATATACATCACTGATGTTAACCACCTGTTGGGGATTACAGACAAGGCCTCCAGTTGTGTATTTCTCCCCAAGACATTGGGCATATCACCATGGTTATATGGTTAAATATAACCATAGTTTACATTATAACATGATTATGACCATATGCAAAAAAGTAGATTTTCTTATTAAAACTTCTAAGCACATATACCGACCAATACTGCCATTTACTTGTAAAAGACAAGTCCTATTTACAAATAGGACTACAAAAAAGAAATATCATGATAAAATAATTAGGTCTGTTTTTTAACCTTTAAGAGATAAAGACGTTTAAGATCATCTTTGTCAATTGACAGTGGAGTGAGGATAGAGCCTACACAAAGAACAATTAGTAATACAAACTCTCATCTCATGAAGTACTCAATGATGCCAATGAGTAACCTTTTACTTATGTGTAAAGATCAGTACCCAAGTGAACAAATCTTTGTCTTATTTTAAGCCTTAGTAGAATACCACTCCTAACATGCACATGCAGCCTGTTTGGGGAATTAGAATCCTCCCCGCTCATCCTACTTTTGTGTTACAGAGATTTAGACAGCTTGCCTTTGGCAGTCCTTGACAGCTGCCTTCAGCTGCTCTTTAGGAAAGAACTGAACCTTGCAGTGTAGGCGCTCTCTCATTTTTCATGAGGAACCCTGGTTAGCCTTGGGCTCCAATCTGCAAGGTCAGCAGTCCAAAACCAACAGTCGCTCCGAAGGAGAAAGACGAGGGTTTGCCATTCCTGTCAAGAGTTACAGTCTTAGGAATTCACTGGGCAGTTCCACCCCGTCCTGTAGGGTTGCTGTTACCTGGCATCGACGCGATGGCACTGAGTTTGTTTCCAGGTCTTTGGATATGGATTGCACCAACACTCTCGTGTTTTCTCTTAGTGGCAAAGACATACAGGTTTTATTGCAAAATGATGCTACAGAAATACCTGTGACCTCTCTCCAAGTATTAGAGGCTAATCTAGTCCATTTACTATTTATTCAATTTTGCATCCCCTTCCATGTTCTCACCTCCAAACCTATGCTTTTCCTGTTATATTAACAGCTTGTTTTATCTCGCCATCCTACCACCGATGCTGTTCTCAGATGCGTATACAGAGGTTTGTTACATCCTCTTGACAAGTTTAATGATCCTCTGATCCTCCTCTGAGTTTCTAACTTCATTTGCATTGTTGAATTTGAGCAGGATCGTTAATCCCCCAAATTATTATTTTTTAATGTTATATGGTTGCTCTGCGACAGATAAATGACCCTCTTGGGAACTTACAGTCTGGGGAGGTAACTAGATAATAAATACATAATCACACACACAAACAAATATATAAATAAAAGTTATGAAGAATGACATGAAGAGAAAGTGGGACGTGCTATAGAAATATAATAGAGGAGTTGGTCTAAATCGCTGGGTAAGAGCAGTAGACTTTTAGCTGAGATTTGGATGAGTAAAGAAAGCCTGAGGGATTATTCCTGGCAGAGAATGTATTGCAGTAGAAAACTTGGTGTTGGAAGAAGACTGGAGAATTGGGGAGTGAGGATTGGAGTGTTGTGTGCTATGGGGAGAAGACCATGCCATGAGTGAGACTGAATATATCCTTAATGAGAGAGGAAACCATGTTTAAGCAGAGGCAAGACATCAGACTTGTATTTGTGTCTGGATTTATGATCTGTTTTTGAAGAGGACTAGAACTAGATGGTAGTGGTAGTGTAGTGAGTGGTGGGTGGGGGCAGCCAACCAGTAAGGTAGTGGTTTGAATCTGCCATCAGCTGTACAAGAGAAAGATGAGGGAGTCTGCCGCCGTGGGAACCTTGTGGGAACAGTTCTGCTGTTTCTTATACTGGGTCACTATGAATTAGAATGGGCTCGGTGTGACTGGTTTTGAGTTTTAAGGGTTGAAAATGAGATCCTTAGATGGCAGAGTTAAGCATTTCACTACTAATCTAAAGGTTGCAGATTCAAAGCCGCCCCAGATTGTCTCAGAAGATAGAATTGGAGATCTGTTGCTGCCATCTATAAATAAAGTTTATGTTAATGAGTAATTTCAGTAGTTAGTTGGTTCTCAAAAATGTCAGAATGATGGATTTTAGAATTCCTGGAAAGATTAAGATGGCACTGACATACAAGGGGGGTGGGGAGAGAAAAAAGAAATCCCAGGCAGATTGAGAATACACAAAATACTAGTATGGTAGCCTGTAGTGTTAGATTCCATATAAAGGTAGGTAAGCCATTTAGTTTATTCCCTCCAGGAAACAAGTTTGACAGAAAAGCAACATAAAGCAAAGCCAGCAAAAAGGGTTTTTGTTTTAAATCCTGTATACAGAGAGCTATGAGAATGGAAGGGAATATGACAAAATGTTGAGACCAGCAAAGCACCAGATTAGTGGAGGAAGCAATGGAGTGAATATTGTCAGGCTTCCAAAGGGGAAGAAGGTAAGGGGGCCGGTTGAAAGGGAATTCATTTCTTCATCTGTTGCCACTGCACTAACATACTTTTCCCAACCGGACAGATAGAAAATGGGAGGTCTGTTCTCTAGGACTCTGGATTAGAGTGCACCAGGCACTGTGACCAAACCAGATCCTCTGCCATCAAGTGCATTCCCACCCATAGTGACTGTAAATCATTGCTTCGTCCTTTTCCTGATGAGCAGCTGGTGGATTTGAATCTCTGACCAAATATGCTCCCTAGTTGAAAGTAGAAAAAGGTTATGTGAACATTGGCATTTGAATGCTGTGACACCCCCCTCCCCCCGCTTTTTCTGCATCATTGGCCTAAATGACTAGTAGTTAGGGATTCTCCAGGTGGAGAATAGGCAGGTATTTTTTAAGGCTTCTAAACTATTGATCTTTTTTTAAAAAAGCAGTTTTATTGGCATGTAATTCTCATATCAAAATCAATAGTTCAGACACATCAAGATGTGTTGTACAATCATCACCACAGTTTTAGATCATTTTCTTCACTCTTGTATTCAACACTTTTAGCTCCCCATTTCCCCCAACATCCCTTGTCACCTCCCACAAGAACCATTAATCCAGTCTCTGTAGATTTACCTACCCCACATTTCATATACATAAAAACGTTAAAAACAAAAACTAGCAATAACAAAGTAAAGCAGGTAAAGACCTCAGTTTAAAAGAAAGCAGACGATATTAAAAGCTTGAAGAAATTTTAAGTGGATCATGACCTAACTGCATCTGCAGTCATACACTTTCCCATGCATTCTGCATGTTTGCAAAGCTGTTCACATCCCTGGTCCATGGTCTGAGCGGATTCACCAGAGGATTGATCCATGTGTGTTTCTTCCTTCACTTTTTTTTTTATTTAACTGAAACTTTTAAAATGGGTCAAATGGGAACTACAATGATAATACATTTTAGCCTAACTGTGTCTGCCATACTTGACCTTGCATTGTCCTCTGATAGCAAGGCTACTCATATCCCTCAAATGTGATCAGCGGGGATTCACTGGAGGTAGACCCTGTAAATGGATTTGGATGGGACTTCCACTCTCTTCCATCACCTTCTGCAAGCCAGGTGTTCACAGTGTAAACTTTGAGACCATTCCCTCCTTTGAATCTGGATTATATTATTTACAATCCTTGGATCTCACATACTGATGTGCTTCTTCCACATGGACTTAGTTGACACCACACTTAAATGGCTGTTTATTTGAAGACAAGTTTTTAAGATTCCACACACTATTCCTTTTGATAGCTGGACACCATCTAGTTTCTTCACCACAATCTCATATAGTACCCGTTGCATCCGTGATCTCCTCATGAGGGTGAGCATCAAGCAGGGCCATATCATGCGAATTAAATGTTCATAGGTTGGGGCTAGAACCAAGTTAATCAGATTCTTCAATGCAGAATCTTACCAACACCAAAAGCAAATTAGAAACTGTACATAAATGGTGTATTCTACTTGCTAGACTGCTTTCTTATAGGGGAAGAGAGCAGGCACACAATTCTGAAACTGCATGTTGAACCAGTAAATATATCATAAAAACCAAGAGCTAGGTTTCTCCCTTCAACATTTTTGCCAAAACAAAGAGACTGCAAATTGTCCTGCAGGGAAAGCCACAGTCAAAGCCCATGTACAGGAGTAGAATTTTTTTTTTTTTTTTGTGGGCATCACTGCCCTGGTGGGATTAGGAGTCCCAGCCTTGCTCCTGGAGAGCTGTTGCTGAATCTGATCCGCCAACCCTATGGGTCACAGTTCCACACACAACCACTGTGACACCGGGACTCAGCCCAGGAGTAGAACTTTTAATTCTCTTTTCTATCCACATAACTCAATACTATCAGGTACCTGAGGAAAGCATATAAAATAAATAATAGAAACTAAAGTAAGCAAAAAAAAAAAAAAAACAAAAAACTTGGAGAAAAACGGAAATGTAGCTTATGTGCATTGTTCAATTGTCCGAGTCAGTTTTCATCATGGTGAGTCTCTGCGCATTGCACTGTGCTCTGTGGGGTTTTCAAAGCTGAGACCCCACCCCCTCCCTTCGAAAGGTATTCAGTGTTTGGGGAGGGTTTGAACCACCAACCTTTTTTTTTTTTTAATTTATTTATTTATTTATTTATTTTGAACTACCAACCTTTTACCTAATACTCTGTACTCATGAGATGAATTTTCATTTCTGGTAGTGTCTTCCTTCATCTGGTCTGGGTATTAGAGTCCTACTTGCCTAGTCAAGCCAATTCAGAAATCTCCTCCTTCCTCTCTCTTCCTCTAAGTTTGTAAAATGGCAATGGTTGCTTCCTTGAAGACATTTTAACCTAGAGGAGGTTGTTGCTGCATTTTTTTTTTTAATTACAAGGTGATTTCTGTAATTGTTGTGTGCCACAGAGTCGGTTCCGGTTCACAGCAGCCCTGTAGGGTGTAGCAGCCTTGCCCCAAAGGGCTGTCTACTCTGTAATCTTTGTAGAAGCAAAGATTCCCCCACCACCCCCACTTAGCTGTGTAGAGCGCATGTTCTTAGATTTTTCCTTTTTTCCTTCTGTTATTTCATAGAAAATAAAATATCAATTTAACCTCCCTCTTCTCATTCTCCTTGTCTTTTTGTTTTAGCTGTTTGGATAATTGGCCTTAAATGAGGTGAGAGTGAAAATACATCTGTGGAAAACATCGTTAGCCCATACCCTAGAGGCTTCTCTCGGAGCACTAGATTTGACTGTGTCTGTTTTCAGAGCTCATTATGATCAAAGAAGCCTCCCAGGTAAGACTTAGGGTTCTGTGTATAAAGGGTCTTGCCCCTATGAAAATATGTAGGGAAAATGCTAGTTGGCAATTACTGTTTTATGATAGTATGTACCAGGTTTGAAAAGCTTGAAGGATCATAGACAACCAATACGGTGATTTTTTTCCTAAGTAGAAATGGTAAGAAAAGTTCTAAGCTATACTTGAGGATGTGTTTTATTGTACATTGACACCATTATAGGTTCTATAGATTTCAGACCTTATAAATTCTTCCGGAGTTGAAGAGCGAGACAGAAACCCTATCCGAAACCGTCCCCACATCTATCCATGTATTCCTAATGTGATCTAGCCTTCGAGCTAGTGCCCACTTCCTATTTTTGAACATTTATGTCTTGTTGCTGTTTCTCATACGGAGTGGGCCAGGATGGAGCTCTGGTGATGTAGTGGCTATGTGTCGGGCTGCTACCTGCAAGGTGAGCGGTCTGAACCCACCAGCTGTTCTTTGGGAGAAAGATGGAGTTTTCTACTCCCATAAAGAGTTACAGTCTCTGAAACCTCAAGGAACAATTCTGCCCTGTGAGTTGGCCTCATCTTGATGACAGTGAATGAGTGGGCTGAGGAAATGTAGCCAGTGTTATCCTGCACGAACCCGACAACCACCCTCACAGCCCATAGATAGCAAGATGAACATACACCAAACAACCCTGGTGGGTAATTTGAGAGGAATCGGAAACTGATAAAATCAATAGAGGAAAGACTTTACGGGTACAATTTTTTTTTAATTACTAGTTTTTCTATGGAATAACAGCATGCATCCACAACATTTACAAATCATTAAGTATCTAACTCTTGAGTTACTATGTACTGGACATATTCAGGTTAAGAAGTAGAACAATGCCAGTGCCCCAGACAAGCTGTCATCTCTCATCACCAGCTGCACTCGATCCCACTTTCAAAGGAGGAGAAGGATATCACCATGGAGAACGTCATCTCCACTTGTAAAGTGCCGTCTTAACCATCCTAAACTTTGAAGGAAGTTACATTTAGATGACTGGCGACAAGCAATGCCGGTATTTAGAATAAACAATGAAGTTGAGTGAGAGAGTCTAAACTCTCAGTTGTTGGAGAACCATAAAGAAAGAACTGGAGATAGAAAATGATTTGAGAAGATGTTCTTTACCTCCATTTTCCCAAGATTTTTTTTTAAATCCCCTCTTATCTTGAAAATCTTGTTTCCAGAACAGAAACAGCTCCGGTTTGTGGCTTTTATTAACTCTCCCCATTTTCCTTCTTCAGTTTTAAAACTTACTGTGCCTGAGTGAAGGTTTACTGAGCAAATCTGTTTTCCATTCCACATCGTGTTTCACGTCATTCTTAGCAATCCCTAGATGCAAATCACTGATGCCACTTTCTTCCTGTGCTTCCTGTTTCCGTTCATCTTTCTTTTCTGACCCTTCTTATCATTGTCCTGATGCAGATGCTACCCCCGCGGTCTCATATGGGCTTCCAAAATTTGGGGAAGAAAAATGAACAATTTCTTATCTATATATCGTCGTTTTAAGTAGCATTCTGTACTTTATCTTTAGGTTGGAATAACCATTACAATGGCTTCACCAAACTCACAGATATTCAAGATTTAATGGTCTGTTAAGGAGGTTGGCAGGTTGTAATGCAAGTGAGTAATTCTCAGAATATAGTTGTTTAGCAGGACACATGACAAAGTTCTTCTGGGTCTGCTAATAAATGCCGCAAAGGGCATACCACTCAGATGTAAGCCTCAACCCAAAGAGCTCAAGCTCCGTGGGGAGGAGACCCAGCTCCCCCAGTTAAGTGTTCAGAAGTACTCCACTCCACAAAGAAGCCAGCCTCCTCTCCCAAAGCATGCAGTTTTATTGGTCCCATGGGCTGGGAAGACCACCACTCTTTTTCATGTTCTACCTCTTGGTTTTCTGATGTCATAGCAATCTTCCGGATACAGGAGACTGTGCAGTCTCAGGTCCATCGGGCATGGATCACTTTTGGCTTTTGCTGATGATAATGAGATACAACCCCCCCCCCCTCAGAGGGCTCATTTTATTTATTTATTTTTACAGTATTGGTTTTTTTTAATAGTTTTATTGGAACATAATCTATATAGCAATTCTTTCATTCAATCATATCAGGAAGAATTGTACTATCATTACCACAATCAATTTAAACCCTCCCCATGATAATTACCTTTAAAATGAGTTACATAGTTGCATTCAATTCTAGTGCTCCCACCCCCATAGTAACATAAAGATAAAAATACAAACTATAAGAAAGAAAAGACCACTACCAATATTTTAGAGGCCTGGGTAGAAATTTTGGTCATGGACCAAGCAAGAAATCCTTGCATCTAGAACAAGTTCAGGTTAGGTGTAAAGGAAGGTCAACTGACCGGGTATCAGGTTTGCCCCAAACACATCAAGATCGCATCGATCCCTGTTTGATAGGAAGACTGTTTGAGACTTTTGCCTGTGGATCTGTCAGTGGCTTAATCTGACTAGATCCTCTATAGATGAGTTTTGGCCTCTCACTGTCCTCAGTAGCCTTCCACAAATTGGGCATTCAGAAATTTAGCTTTGATACTTTTCCCTTTGTCATATTTGAACTTTGTTATTGTTTATTGTCATCTTTGGATCATACAAGTTGGTGTGCTTCTTCCATGTGGACTTTGTTGACTACTTGCTTAGATGACTGCTGGCTTGGATACAAGCGGTTAAGACCCCAGACACCATTTCATTTGATAGCCGGGCACCATTTGCCCTCACCACACTTTGCTGGAGCACCCTTTTCTTCAGTGATCTTTTCATGAAGATGAGTATCGAACACTGCCATGTTATCAGAACTAACTTCTTGGATTGCGATTAGAGTTAAGTAGGACTCTTACCTGCTTGTCCGTGGAATGTGCACAACTGAGGTTTACTTTGGTGATTGTCTTACAACAAAATCAAACTTCCCAGAACCAACTAAGTACCAACAACAAACCAACCAGCAAACAAACATCAAGAAAACAATATGCTAAAGTCAGGGAAACAAAAAGTACAACGCTGTCGATCATCCCCTTGGAAAATAAGGTGATTGACTGGTGACATCATCATTTGTCCCAGTGACACAGCACTCCAGGCACTGTCAGTAAAGGCTTATTTTATACACAGCTGGCTGTCATTCCAAGGAATCCTGTTCACAGTTATGCCCAAGTAAATCCTACCACTGCCTTCTTCCTTCTTTTTTTGGGGTGGGATCACTACCCTCTGGTGGTTGTGGGAGCTACCCAGCCTTGCTCCTAGAAAGCCGCTGCTGGATTTGAACCACCAAGCCCGTGGGCTGCAGTCCCGTGGGCTGCAGTCCCGCACTCAACCACTACGCCACCAGGGCTCAGCCCGCCTTCCTCCTTCTGACCAGACTCATATGGGGAAAGGTCTTTTGGTCTGAGTTAGAGGTATTGGCTAGAAGAGACACATTAAATAATTCACTGCCCCTGCAATGAGAATTGCTTAGTTTAGGTATTTGAATCATTTTATGTAGCAAACAGGTTGTTACCATATAGACTCATGTATAGGCTGAGTTTTTTAGCACATGTTTAATGCAATTTTTGTAGTAAAATCAGGTGCCTCGACTGATACTTGGGTTGTCGGCTTATACTTGAGTATATATGGTATTTAGTTTTGATATTCATCTGTGGAATTATCTGATATTTACTGCTGAGCTTCATTCTCTGCCTAACTTGTAGCCTTTCCTACTCACTGGTTTCTGAATCTAAGATAAGAAGATGGAGTAGAAGGAAGGAGGCAGATAGTGAGATTCCTTTCACTCAATTTATTTATTTATTTATTTACTTACTTATTTATTTCCTTTCACTCAATTTTACTGTGGCTCCTAGAAGAAGATCGTATGGGGAAGGCTAGAGTTATCCGAGTTGTATTCTATTTATTTGATTAACTAAAAGTTTCCCTGTAGTGAAGAGATATAATCTTATGGGTAGAGTACATTGTTGTGCTTCACTTCTCAACTTGGGGGAAACCCATCACAAGGTTGAATATATAGCCCACCCCCTGGGGGACGAATAACAGAAATGTGGGTGAAGGGGGACAACAGACAGTGTAAGACATGGAAGAACAATAGTAATATATAATTGACTAAGGTTTCACAAGGATGGGAGGGAAAAAGAGGCGCTGATAGCAAGGGCTCAAGTAGAAAGAAAGTTGTTTTGGAAATGTTGATGGCAGCACATGTACATGTACGTTGGCCCCATGTATTGGCCAGGTGTGGGATCCACTGGGTGAGCTGGCCAAGAGCGTTTGGTCTACAGCATGTGTTAGCTTGGCTGGGCTTATATGCCGAGTGGGCTGTAGACCTTGACTCCCCCTTTCCCCTCCCCAGCCACTCAAGAGCCAGAGAGGGAGCAAAAAGCTCGACATTAATCTTGAAATCCCCCAAAGATTTTTCTAATTGGACACTTCTGAGGAGAGAGATGCCTTCCCCCTGAGAGACTATGTTTTTGTTGCGAGCTGGATCTTTAGGCTTGAAAGCCTAAGAGCTGACTATCTGCACCCATTTGCCCACGTACATACGCACATGGAATTTAAGTAGGGTTTGACAAATATTCTTTCAGCTACACACAAAAGAATCCCAATGTCAGCTAACCTTACCTTAAAACAATGGGGGCGGCGAATCTACACTCTAATATGTATTCATCATTAACAAAATCATGGCCATGACTAAGGATAACAGCTTCATATCTTTTGGAGAAAATTTGAAATACTGCCTTGGTTAGAAATGTATCACCTAAAAAAAAAAAAAGAAAGAAATGTATCACCTAAATTTTAAAATTATGTTTGGCTTTCATTATGCTAGGAGTTAGAACATTTTTATATTTTGAATAGGCCTTTAAGGTTTATTATACGTGTATTTTCTTTTTCTTACTCATCGTAGTACCAGCACTTGACTATAGTTATCACAGTGGCATATATACCTGTGTCCATTGTTTGGGCCCTATTTCACTATGCAGGTTTTTTCAGGCATAAGCCTGACTTAGAAAAGCTCACTGACATTGTAGGGGGACCTGTAGTTCTTTACATGCTGCTTCTAACTGAAGATGACATCGAGAAAGGAAAAATTAGTTTGGATGGAGAAAGCAAAATCTGCCCAGCCACTTAAGGCTTTGGTATAATCCTGACAGATACAGCCAGCCACCAAGTTAATGGGAAACAATCTTCTCCCAAGGACATACTGCAGCTATAAAGTTTTGTATCCAAACCCTTTTTGACAACCGTCTTTTTTCCTGACTGAAAAACTCTTGTTCTCTAAATGAAATAGATAAGCTGGTGTTTGAAATTTTACCAGTAAGCATGAGGCATCCCATGCTTGCTTGCGTGGTCCACGTCACTTTGTGACAACTCAATTTATAGCTTGGGTGCAGAGTTTTAGGTAGGAAGTGTCTGCGCACAGCATTCTCTGTTGGCCGCATTTGCCTGGTGTCCCAGGAGGGTGTCTTCTGGACTCACTTTGCAGTTTTGACTGCATGTCAATCTCTTGGAACACAGCCCTGTGCACTCTGAGCCTAGAAACACCCAGTTTTATTTAAATTTCAGCTCAGGGTCACCCTTCCTCAGAACTTCTCAGTCACCTTTTCTTCCTTTGGTGCTGCCCCACATGCTTCATCTAATGTTCAGGCACCTGGTGGCAGTTGGTCATTAAGCCTGATTTTGCCAGACTACCAGTTTGGTCTTGGTGGTTTTTTAAAAGATAATCGGACTAAAGAACACAAACCGTCTATTGTCCATTTTGACACTTAGTTCAGTACTGTCTAGAGTTCATAACTGTACCTCACCTTGAGTTCATGGGTCTATGAAATACAAGAGCAAAAAGAAACCAGAGAGCTATCTGGTTTAGGCCCCTCATTTTATTTTTAACGATGTAGGACAGCTAGCGTACGATTCGGAGATAGACCATCAGAATTTCATTAGTAACATGTTTCTAATTTAGATATTATGGTAAGCTATTCTTAGAGTTTTGCGGATGAAGGACCCTATTCTCATGTGTCTTGACTGATTCCTGTATCTCAGAAGGCAGAGTGTACTTTATGAAGAAACAGCACTTAATCCACAGGTTATACTTTCTACCATTGTTTGACTTTGCTTTCTGTACATTTAGAACAAGGGTAAATGTTAATGGATGCTGCTTAAAAAAGCAACAACAACCACCACTATCAGGTCATTTCTAGGTGGACCTAGGGCTTCAGAGGCTGTAAATCTTGATGAGGGAGATGGCTTTGTTTTCCTCCCCAGAGGGACTGATGAGTTCAAACTGCCAACCTGCTGGTGATTGGAGTATTTCCCACTGCTCCATCATGAGACACTGCTGATTGCTAAGTTCTAATCTCCTTAGTCAAAAATGGACACGAGGCCCTGCTTTGGACTCCCCTATAGCAGTTTCTTTACTTCTGTGTAGAACTTGTTGCATTTCTGACTTATGTATCCTTACATCCCTGCTAGGTGATCTCTTGTGCAGGCCCTTCATTTTACTTTTTTTTTTTTTTTAATTTAACTTGAGGAACACTGTGGTATGTTGTTACACTTCTCTGTTGACTAGATAGACAATATAAATATGGGTGAGTCATGTTTCCTGCCCTCAGGAATCTTGCATGTTTCAGGGGAAGAAATGACTCCAGGCCAGACGGGAAGAATTCACATTGACCCAAGCCTTGCTATCACTTCATGCATTCTCCTGTTAGGCCTTATGCCTTTGCTTGGATCATTTTAGTTGTAGGACTCTGTGTTAGTCCGGGTAGACCAGAGGAACAAATTTCATAGACACGCATATCGATATAAGGAAAGGGTTTATATACAAAAGGAATGTGACACTGAGAAGGCAATCCAGCCCAGTCCAGTTCAAGGATAAGTCCGATATTAACCCATATGCCCCAAATCAGTCAATAAAGTCTCCTTCCGGGCTGAGCCCCTGTGGCGTAGTGGTTGTGCGCGGGACTGCGGTCCACTGGGATGGAGGTTCATTCCAGCTCACAGGAGCAAAGGCTGAGCCTCCTACTCCTACCACCAGAGGGCAGTGATGCCTAAAAAAAAAAAAAGTCTCCTTCCGACTCACAAAGTCACAGGTCAGTGGGTGCAGAATCCCGGCAGGGGTCTCCACATGGCTCCTCACTTCCAGGGCTCAGGGTCCATCAACAGCAGAAGCAACTCATCACTGGCAGAGGTCTCCATGTGGCTGCCCTAGCTTCAGAAATATGGCTCAATCAGGGCAAAACCATGTGGTCTCTCTGCCGCCGCCTCCAGCTTCTCAGACACTGCCATTTTGTCTGTGATTAATTGTCTCTGACACTAACTCCCAACAACTGGGGAAGATAGCTTCTCGTCTTCACAAGGGAAATATTGCGAGATTTCCCAGAAGTCTCAGGAGAAAGCCAGGCCTACACGGAGGCCTCTTTGGCTACTCAATGGCTATCTCCAGATTAACAGGCTAGACTCCACGCCTGCATTTCAATCATAAAATTAGCATAAGCACATGACTGCCACAGACTCTCACATCTTATTTTTAAAAAGCAAAAAACAAAAAAAGCTGAGAGTGCTAATCTTGCAACATCTCCCAGTGCGAGGTAATGAAAGTAATGAAAGCCATCCTTCATCCTTCTTGCTCCGCGTGGAAAGTTTTTAATTGTCATTGAAAGAGAAGACGAGATGAAAGGATTCTGGGTTACTGAGGGCTTTGGTTTGAGAAACGTTTCTTGCTGGCAGCTCGAGGACGCCGTTTCCCCTGTGATGCCCTACATCCCGCCTCGGAGAAGCTCAGTGCTTTCTGCTCAGACACTTCTGTGCAGTTGCTGACTAAGCATTTTAAGGTATATTACTTGAGGTGTGTTTTTCCCCTCAAATTTTGCACATCTCAGCTAAATCTGGGAGATGAACAACAGATTTCTTCCGCAGAAATCTAGAACTCAACTGAAATATAAAGCCTATTCGGCTTCCATCTCTGCTTTAGTCTAATAGTACATTTGAATAGAGAGAGATGTGGTTTCTCATTCTTAAAACAACTCTCCAGAGATTGCAGGAGATTGGGTATAACATAGCAATTCTTTTTAAATCAACAAGGTGCTTTTGCTTAGAAACCTTACCTTTTTAAAAGATGATATGCAAATTGGTTTCATGAAGCCAACATTTTTCTTTTTTTCCCAACATGTTTCCTAAATGCCTTCAGTTGAATATCCTAATTGCAATATAAAGCCTTTCCATATAAACAGAACCTCTGTAATAGTTTTCCTTCATCAGAGCATTTGAGTTCCACTGTTTATTGTGTTTTGTAAATAGAAAGCCATTAATACCAGTATCATACCACCAGCAAATTGTTGGTGACTCTCATCTCTCCATGCCTGTGGACTCTTATTTTGGTAGGCCGGCCTGTCTGGCTGCTCTTGAATTGTCTGACTAGTCCCAGAATCTCAGATAAACTTAGCAGATCTACATCACTCACTGGTCGGCCAGTGCTCGCACCGTGTGGGGAATCTCATTTTGAATCCAAATTTCCTCCCTGGCTAAAAATTATTTAATGGGTGAAAACGTATTATTTACATTTACCGAAGTTGTCTAACCGCAACAGGGCTTTTGCTTCTTGTGAAATGTGAAATGAAGTCATGTGATATGTTACAGGCTGTTGCTCTAATATGATACATTCACCTCCTCAAAATTTAAAGTTAGACCCAAACAATAGGTTTCTGTTGTTTAGATTCTTTTTGTTGGTGGTGTTGACAAAAGAGAAGCAAGGATTTAAAGGAAACTCATAAATGAACAATGATGAAGAATTCCACAGCTTTACAGAAAACATCTCATCTACAAAAAAAATCCCCCCCCCCCCCCCCCGGCCTCCAGTCTACAAAATTCTTGTTTTTTTTTTGGGCATCACTGCCCTCTGGTGGTCGTGGGAGCTACCCAGCGCTGCTCCTGAGAGCCACCGCTGGATTTGAACCGCCAAACCCGTGGGCTGCAGTCCCATACTCAACCACTTAGGCCACTGGGGCTCAGCCCTACAAAATTCTTAAACATTTTTATTTATTTTCAGGTTTTTGGCCATCACTGCCCTCTGGTGGTGGGAGTAGGAGGCCCAGCCTTTGCTCCTGTGGAGCTGGAATTGAACCTCCATCCCAGTGGGCCGCAGTCCCGCACACAGCCACTATGCCACCGGGGCTTAGCCCTAAATATCATTTTTAAACCTTAAATATTTTATTAGTCATCTGCTCAGTACTGTCAAGTTAATTCTGACTCATGGAGACCCTGTGTGTCACAGTAGCCCCACAGGGCTTCCCAGGTTGTAATCTTTCTGGAAACAGACTGCCACATCTTTCTCCCAGGAGCAGTTGATGGAGTTCAACCACTCATCTTTCAGTTAGTAGGCCAGTGCTTAACCACTGAGCCACCAGGGCGCCCCATTAGTAGTATATCTTCATTTTAATTCATCACTTACTTAATTAGTGTCTGTGTGTGTTTTAGGCATTACATTAGCTATTGAATGTGCAACAGATAGGATGTAGTAACTGCCTTTCAGTTCACTGTCTAGAAAGGAGAAATGAAGAATTGTAATTCATAGCCCATTATAATGAGAAATATACCCGGGGGTGTTTGGAGAGTGCATATAAGTCAAATGAATATACTTACTTAATTTCATTAGAAACAGTGAAGATGGGCAGCCAAAGAATCAAAATGTAGCACCTGGATATGACTAAGGAGCCTTGCTGGCTCGGCTTTGGGCTGCTGATCAAAACGGTAGCCTCAGAAACCCAAGGGAGTGGTTCCACTCCATCCTGTAAAGTCTCTGCGAGTCCCAGTCAAATTGTTGACAGTGGGTTGATTTTGGTTTGAGCATGAAGTAGGCATTACCTAGGGCTCAGGGAGTTGGGCAAAGTCTAAAGTAATAGCTTTCATTTTCTTGTCTGACTTTCGGTCTTCTTTCATTTATTTCAACCGCTATAGGAAAATATAGAGTTACTATTATTTCATTATTATTTAGTGCGTGAATTTATTTTTATCTTAAAAGTATTTCCATTTTAGTATTATGTGAAAATGAAATTATTTCTTTATTTCTGAGATAACTGGTTAATGTTTTTTATGCTCCTGTGACTCTCTTAGGCTGATTTTGTAATGGTTTTTCAAAATGGGAGCTAGCAAAGTCATCATTGGGCCTTTGGTCGGGGATGGGGGGGGAGAGGGGGCACTGTAGCATATTTGCATTCGCATTGAGGTTGTCCACATACCGTATATACTCAAATATAAGCCAACCCGAATATCAGCCGGGATACCTAATTTTATCGCAAAAAGTGCATTAAAAATCTGCTGAAAAACTTGGCTTATACACCAGTGTATATGGTAAGTTGTTAATATTGAAAGAGCTAAGTAGGTTTCTATGCCTTCCTTATCATAGGTTTCTCCCTCTGCAGAGATTTAGCAATTTTTATTATGACATTGATCCATTAATGCAGCTCCTCTGATTTATTTGTCATTGATAGGAATTTGTAAGTTCATTAGCTCTGGGTTTTTGTTTTTTTTTGCCCTCTGGTGGTGGGAGTAGGAGGCCCAGCCTTTGCTCCTGTGGAGCTGGAATTGAACCTCCATCCCAATGGGCCGCAGTCCCGCGCACAACCACTACGCCACCGGGGCTCAGCCCCATCTCTGTCTTATACATATTAAGTTTGAGGTGGCAGTGAGGTATACCCAAACAGAGATTTTCAGTTAACAGAGAAAGACTGTATTCATCTTTTACAAAGACAAATGTAGAATGAAAATCAGATCATGTCATTCTTCTCCTAACAAAGCTAAAGACCTGACAGTTGCTTTTCTGCGGGCACATGATATAGCCTCCCATTACCCTCTGACCTCATCTTCTAGTCCCCCATTTCCAGCCCTAACACTGACCTTTGCCTTGTCAAGTACGTCCTTAAGGCCTTAGGTAGGGGACACTTTCCCACCATCCTGCCAGACCATCCTTCCTTCAGATGTGGTTCCCTGGCACTTGCCCTCAGTCCCATCCTGTCTTTCCTGTGTCTTACCTTCAAAGGGAAGCTTCTTCTTACAGTCAATAGCCAACCCTTTTTATTCACTTCCTGCCTTTATTTTTTACTTCTAACTCTTACATTTTTATAAGAGTTACATTTATGATGTGATACATTTTTGCCTAGTAATTTTATTTATTTTCTGTCTCACAATAGAATAAGTTCTGTGAAGATAAACATTTGTAAATTTTGTTCACAGTTGTACCCTCAGTGTCTAGAACAGAGACACGTAGATAAAGAACTTAATAAATATTTACTGCTAATTCCGTTGGCTACTCCCCCCATTGGGTTCATTTTAAAGTTTTCTACCTAGTGCTTGCATTTGCTGGGAACATGGCACATTACCAAGCATGTTCTATCTGAAGTATTGTCTTGGGATGAAAACAAAAATACACAGATGCAATCTGTTTATTGGACAGGTGTTCCCTCATTCATGCACTGAATCCTGCAAGAGACTCACAGTCGGCAAGAGCTGAAGCAGACTTAGTTTATATGTTTTGTTTTAGAGCATAGAGGTTGTCCTGTGAACAGTCAGGATTTAATCATGAGGTGTTCAGACAGATTTGGGGTTTATAGAGGATGTGCTCAAGGAGAGCAAGACTGGAAACTGGGAGAGCATGTAGGAAGGCATCAAGCAGTCCAGCCAGAACTGGAGTCATGGGAGAGAGTAGCATGAAGAAAGGGCGGATTTCAGAAATAGTCAGAAAAATAAAAATGGGCGGATCTTGGGGTTTACTTGCAAGTGTGTGATATGGGCCATGAGTCAGAAATGACTACACTAACCAAACTTGCTGCCATCGCGTTGATTCTGACTTGCCATAACCTCATCGGGCACAGTGGAGCAGCCCCTGTGGGTTTCTGCTCCCGTCAATCCTAACAGGGGCAGGGGGGCCGCATCTTTCCCACTTTTACAGAGAAAGCACAGAGTGGCTAGCGGTTTCGAACTGCTGACCTTGCCGGGAGCAGCCCTGCTTGTAAACACAATGCCACCAGGGCTTCCATACGTCAAAATAATTGAGAAAAACCAGAGACCCTAACACGTTGGTGTCCAATCGATTCTGACTCCTGGCAACCCCCTCTGTTCAAGAGTAGCCTGCTCGGTAGGGCTTTCGTGCCTGTGATCTTTATGGACGCTGACTTCCAGGATTTTCGTGTGCTCAATTGCTCGGCGGGTCTGAACTGCTCACTTTTAGGTAAGTCATTATGTGTAAACCATTACGTGTCACCTAAGAGCCTCCTGAGGCTCCTCCGTGACGCCGTCCAGTGAGCATTGGTAGCCCAAGGCCAGCAGTGAAAACCCACCAGGCCATTCCATGGGCGAAAAATGAAGATGCATGACTTTAGAGGCTGTGGGTTTCAGAGGAGTGGGAATCGACTGAGTGGCAATGAGGGGGCCTCCTACCCATCTGAGGAAGAGAGGAGCCTTCCATTTGGAAAGCTGAATTGGAAGCACCTATGTGACATGGCGGGGAGGGGTGCGGAGGTGGGGCTTTCTACTCCCATGAACAGTTGCGGTCTCGGAAACCCACAGAGGCAGTTCTGCTCCGCCCCAGAGAGTCCCATCATCACTCTGACCTGATGGCAGTGAGTGTGGTGGAGAGTTGGAGTTTGGATCTGAAGCTTAGGAGGCTTGAACTAAAGATGGAGATTTGGCACTCATCAAAACAGAGGTGGCAGGCGGCCCTGGGCAATGGGACCAAGAGGCACGCTAATCCTCAAGAACTGGGCACAAAGGAACTTCAAACAAAGTGAGAAGAAAACCACGCTAATGCTGCCAACTCCTCAGGCATATTCCTGAGCGGTGATCAAAATAAGGTCTCCTGTCTTGTTTTTCTCCCTTTGTAACTCCTGTCACATTTGATTGGGAATAAGAAGCCTGTTTACTTATTATACATCAATTTATGGGGCCTCTTACATCTCTTATAACTATCTACACATCAGTTGTATCAAGCACATTTGGAATGACATTTATTGTTGTCCATTGTTGATGTCTTGTTCTCCCTTCCCTTGAGAGTAAGAGCTTCTGCTCTACTCTCCATTATGCACCCTTTCCGAGCACAGAGTCTGATGCAGGATCCAGGCTTGCGAAGCGTACAGAAGAAGTGTGGGCTCATAGAAGCGAGGGTAGGACACTGTTTCCAGAAGGGAATCATTTCACATGCTGCTTCAAGCAGTCAGTAAAATAGTAGCAACAAGTTGCTAGCCGATACTGAGCACTAACGAATAAAGAAATAAAAATATATTAGTTGATAAGGGAAGTAACAGGTTGGTGATCTGTCGGGCAAACACTACTACTACTTAAGAAGCACTTGACCTAAAGGGGCGACAATAGCAATAGCCTATTTCCCACAGGCCCTAGCTACACTGTGATCTTTGCATTGCCGTATTTCCTTCAGCCTCAATGCTAAAGATAGGTGCAGTTATTTATCCGTATAGTACAGGTGTATAAATAGATTTAAGGAGATTATGTACTTTGCCCAAGGTCACATAAGAAAGAGGTAGGTAAGCCAGGACTTGAATAAGTCCTTCTGCTCCAATCCCATGCTTTTAGCCAATTTACTAATCTCCACATGGGTCAAGAGGCCCATTTGATTTCTCATCAGGAACATGACACCTTGAAAATGACATTGGAGCAGGAATACCTTTGCTGCTGTTTATAGGATGGATTAGAAGTGAGAGCGACTGGGATTGAGAAACAAGATAAAAGGATCTTGCCTTAATCTATAGGGGGGTATTTGGTTCCAAAGTAGGATCATAATTATATCTAGGAATTATTTCTCCTTTCGTGAGAAAGGAGATGATCTAAGATTCATTTTTAGGAGAAACTGGTAGGATATGAATATCAATTAGAAATGGGGGGTGAAGAGAAAAAGGAATTTTAAATTGATAAGATTATAATCCTTGACATTGGAGATTTTCATAAACTGTACATCTAATGTGGAGAAAATGTACCTTTTGTTGCGTGAAATAATACATTCGTGAGTAAGATTTTATAGATTATTTTCCCAACAAAAAAGAGATTTGATTTAGGTGTTGGTCTTAAGAAAGGGACTAGAGGGCTGAGCCCCGGTGGCGTAGTGGTTGTGCGCGGGACTGCGGCCCACTGGGATGGAGGTTCGATTCCGGCTCCCAGGAGCAAAGGCTGGGCCTCCTACCCACCACCAGGGCAGTGATGCCTAAAAAAAAAAAAAAAAAAAATAAAAAATAAAAAAAAAAAAAGAAAGGGACTAGAAGCAAGTTTCCAGACTGGAGACAAAGAATTTGCACGGAAGTATTTGCTACTCCCTGTTGGAGTGGGGGTGGGGGCCAAGGGAGAATCACCCCAGATGTCAAGGAGCTGAGCATTGTAAGTCATCCACTTTACCCACCTGACTGCCAGTGGTACGGTGTTACAGTCGTTTCATAGTGAGACCATAAGCACACGAGAGGTGGTTTTCGCTTCGTGAGACTATTCCACCTCTCACAAGGCTAGATGAAGGATGTTGATGGACATTAATAAAATCCCCAAAGTAACGATGAGTGTAAGGCTAGGGATAGGATTCCTACATCTCATTGGGGGTTCTCCAGACAGTAGTGATTGATGGGGCCCAGACCAGAAGTGCAATCACTCACTGTCACTGCCACAGCCAAATGAGAGGGAGCCTGCCTGTCGTGCCAGCGGGAATGACTTGGTGCTGTCAGGCCCTGTACCAAGGTCCTAGCATTGACGATAACAGTTCATCTTTGTCTTTGGACTTCAGAACCGCAGGCTGAGACTTTAGAAATCCAAGTAGAAAGTGTAGTCCAAACCTAGATTGTCACTTAAATTTTATCATCTGTATAATTTTATTTTTTTATCAGTATAAAAATCCCAAACTTTCTGAGTAAATACGGTTTTAGATCCCTTTGCAAAGTAGAGTCTAAGCATTAAACATACAAATTTCCTGACTCACAATTATGCACTTAGTTGTTAGATTTAAACACCAAAGTGACCTTTCTCCTTTTTGAAAAAAAGCGAAATGAACATTTGTTTAATATTTTCCTCCTGGTGTAGCTGAATGATTTCAGGAAGGGTAATTAATTTGGTTTTCAATAGTAGTGAATTTTGTGCTCTTGTATCAGTTCTGATGCTCTCATGATGCTTGTAATTGAGAGACCATAATGCTGAGAATTTCTCTAATATAGGGGAAACATTAAGGCACATTTCTTATTGCCATCCTTCCTTTTTCAGGTGTGAAATTGTTCAACATGAGTGGCCTCGGGGACAGTTCATCTGACCCTGCAAACCCAGACTCCCATAAGAGAAAAGGATCGCCATGTGACACGCTGGCTTCAAGGTAGGGGCCCGTCTCTTCCTGGCAGAGCTGCTGCGCCACTGTCATTGCTGCCTTAGAACTTTGATTTCATCGGCTCGCACATTCACTGGCCTCTGAGCTCCTCCCGCGCTCATTGCCCCTCAATCCACTCTGCTGCCTCTTCTTTATTTTGACTGCCCGGTGGCATCCTCAGAGGGCAGCGTGTTACCACTTCCTCGAGGAAGCATTCCCTTTTCTGTGAATTCACAGTCAAGCCTCATCTTTATATCTGTCTCACATTCTACACCCCCCCACCCCCCAATAACTCTGATTTCATAATTGTAGGCTTTCACTAACTTGGGTGATTATTTCAGGAAACTTGAGAATAGAAACTTTATTAGTTGTGGGTCAGTGTTTGGGGGTTGTTGGCTTTTTTGGGGGGTGTTCTTTACTCACTGTTGCACCCCCAGTACCTAGAAAAATGTGTAGATAATATACAAAGATGTTGTAAAGACACAGGTAAGTAAAAGACTATTGCTACGAGTGTTCCAGGTCATCTGTCCCACCCACCCATAGCCATCAAGTTGATTGCTAACTCATCATGTCGCTGTAGAACAGCTTCCTAGGATGCTGGCGGCTGTAAATCTTAACAGGCGCAGACTTCCTCATCTTTCTCCGTTGGATGGGCGAATGGGCTCAAATTATTGACCTTGTGTTTAGCAAGAAGCAGTAGCTTCACATTTGAATGACTCCCATTGCTTCCAGAACCCCTTCCGTTCCTTTTTTTTTTTTGGGGGGGGGGGGGCATCACTGCTCCGGTGGTGGGAGTAGGAGGCCCAGCCCCACTGCTGGAATTGAACCTCCGTCCCAGTGGGCCGCAGTCCCGTGCACAACCACTACGCCACCGGGGCTCAGCTCCCCTTCTATTCTTAAATGCATAGACTTATCGCAAAGGAGACGTATTTCAATATATCTCTGGAATCAGTGGTGACTGCAAACCAGTTCCCAGTAATACACTGTCTTGTACTCAAAGGTCTAAGCAAAACAGTGGTTTCTGAAAGATCTGCCGGGCCAGTTAGATGCAAAGCAAAGAGTTCAGCTCAGAAGACTTCAGTGATGTTTTGGGAGGATTCTGAAGGGCTGTTCTTGATAGGCTCTCTCCAAGGTCACAGGAGGATTTACATGCTTAAAAGGAACACGTCTTCAGAACACTGAAAACTCTTTTGGTGGGATAAAAGAGCTCTGCTGAGAAAACGTTTTCTCTTACTACAGTACACGTCCTCATTCTTTGAGAACAGCGAAACCTGTCCCACAAGAATTTTGGTGGGAAGCCTTACCCTATCCACCCTATAGTCTTCATCTTGTTCCTTCATTTCTCTGCTGTTCTCCAAACTCTCAAGACTATTTTAAAATAAGTGTGAGTTGTCATGCTGATAGTGATATTATCAGAGCATAGAATTCTTTGAGGAAGGGTTAGAGGGATGGAAACACTGCTGTCAGAGTATGTAGGCCCAGATGAGGGGGTATATAAAGAAACAGCTTCCCATTTAGATATTTTGCTTATTACAGGTTTCTGTGACTTTGTAGCAATAATTTTAGACTTATTCTCATATTTGCCAAATGACTGAGTCAGTAAATCTATTGTAAATCTTCAACTGCTGCCTCACAGCGTGATGATATTAATGGACTTTAGAAACGCTGTGTTTTAATATTAGGATTTAAAAAAAAACATTGTGTGTGAGACTAAACATTTGATGTCCTGTAAGGTGGAAGACACCTTACACCAAACCCCAATCCTCCGGAGCTGTGGTCAAGCCTGTGTAGCTGTGGTCAAGTCTGTGTACCGAGTGAAGACTGCTCCATAAAGCTTCCACAACTGTACATCTTCTTGGGACAAATTGTCATGTCATCTTCAGGAAACTACTGGAGGGTTGAACTGCAGGGCTTTCCAATCAAGCACCTAACCACTGCACTACCAGGTTCCCCATGACCAGCTAACAGAGACCCATCACCAGAAGACTGGAATAAGTCCCAGATGGAGAAGGACCCTCAGTCTGGTTGAAAGGGAAGTTTTCCGTCTAAGACGAGAAGACGAGGGAATTTTATTCTATTCACTCCGAGGATCTAGAGCAGTGTTTTCTCAACCTTCCTAATGTCCTGACCCTTGGTGACAGTTCCTCATGTTGTGGTGACCTCCACCCATAAAATTATTTTCATTGCTACTTCACAACTGTTATCTTGCTACGTTATGAATCAGGTGACCCCTGTGAAAGGGACTTTTGACCCCCAAAGGGGTCATGACCCACAGATTGAGAACCGCTGATCTAGAATAAGTTTTTTCATCCTCTGCAGTCTTGACACTTTGGGCCATGGGATTCTTTGTTTATGTAAACATTGTAATACTATCTTGGTGTCTACCAAGAGCCCTAGCAGCACAGTGGTTAAAGTGACCAGTTGCTCATGGAAAGATTGCAGATTCAAACCCACCAGCTGTGGTGAAAGATGTGGTAGTCTGCTTCCCGAACGATTACAGCTGTGGAAACCCTATGGGGCAGTTCTGCTTTGTCCTGTAAGAGTTGAAATCAAATGCTTTCTGTCTGGGATATACTGATCTATAATATACTTCTTTCAACATAATTTTTGAGATATAAATAAATCTGTCCATTCCTATCCACTTTTGATTAGTAGTCTATTGCATATTCCACATTTGAAAATGTGGAAAATTAGTCCTACTAATTTGCAAGTCGTTTAGTACAAACTTTCATTATTCTAGCCAGCAGTGCAGCCAGAATCCTCATACACGTCTCCTGAAGATGTTTTTTTAGGCTCTATACACATTTTTATGTTAAGTTGGATAGTTGATCACTTTGCTTTCCAAATGACAAGCACGAAGTGTTCCTGTCTCCCTGTTTCCCCATATCCTGAGTAACACAGTTCTAGTTTCATTTATTTGCCAGCCCGATGAATGTGTGGTTGTATTTTTAAGTATATCTTTCTGATTATTGGTTAAAGTGTTCATTTTACATTTTTATTGGCCCTTATATCTTTCCACTTTTATGAATTCCCTGCCAACATTTCTGCTTGATTGTCTCTTTTTTATTATTACAAGGTTTTTAAAATGTTGTGATTATTAAACTTTTTTCATTTGATGCAAGTATTTTCTCTGGCAGCTATTTGCAGAGAATGCCAGAGAGAAATTTACTTGTGTGTTATTGACTTTGCAAGGTTGCTTGACTGTGTGGATCCTAACAAACTATGGATAACATGGTAAAGAATGAGAATTCCAGAAGACTATTGCGCTCGTGAGAAACCTTTACATAGACCAAGAAGCAGAAGTTCAAAGAGAATGACGATACACTCAGTAGTTTAAAATAAGGAAAGGTGTGTGTGTGTCAGGGTTGAATCTTTTCGCCATATTTATCCTATCTCTTTGTTTATGGGAAGAAGAATAAGGCAGCAGGATTGGAGGAAGACTCATTAACAACCTGCAATATGACGATGACATAACATTGCATGCTAAAAGCCAAATAGACTTGGACCTCTTAACGATGAAGATTGAAAGTGGCAGCTGTGAGTGAGGCTTACAGCTCAATGTAAAGAAAACCAAAATCCTCACAACTAGACGAACAAGTCATAAACAGAGAAAGATGAAAGTGGTCAAGGATTTAATTTTCCTCCACTCATGGGAGCAGCCATCAAGAACTCAAATCAAATAGTAACATTGATCTCACCTGCCCAAGGCTCTTTAAAATGTTAAAAAGCAAAGATGAGGACCGAGGAACACCTGACCCAAGCCATGACATTCACAATCACCGAACATGCATGTGAAAACTGGACAGCGAATGCAAAGGAGGAAGGCCAGAGAAGAATGATGCATTTGAATTGTGGCATTGCTGAAGAATATTCAGGAGCCATGGGCTGCTGCTGGAAGGACAGATACAGTTGTCAGGTAGAAGGACAGCTAGAGTGCGCCTTCAGACCAAGGATGGTGAGACTTTGTCCCAAATACTTTGGACACGTTACCAGGAGGAGCCAGTCGGAAAAGGACATCATGTTTGGTAAAGAAGGATGGTGAAAAGGAAGGAGAGATGGAGTGACACAGTGAGCTTGAATTAAACATAACAACAATCGTGAAGATGGTACAAGACTGACCTGCGACTTCTTCCCTCTTGCAGAGGGGTGGCTGGGAGTCGGAGCACACTCTGTGCCACGTGACAGGAGCATCTTCTCAGCCGTGTCCATTGAACACTCTTTTTTTTTTTTTTTGGTGACATCACTGCCCTGGTAGGAGTAGGAGGCCCAGCCTTGCTCCTGGAGAGCTGCTGCTGGATTCAAACCACCAACCCTGTGGGCCGCAGTCCCGCACTCAACCACTAGGCCGCCAGGGCTCAGCCTCATTGAACACTCTGGTAGGGTGTCTTGACATACAGATCTGAAGTTTTGTTTTCTTCTACTCTAAGGTCTTAAATGTAAATTTCATATTTTGATATAGGATTTTAATTAACCAGGAGTTTATTTTTTGGCATGGTATAAGGTAGGGGTCTAATTTTATTTCATTTTGTCAACTATCCTTTTCCTGCTCCTGTACCATTGCCTCTGTCACAGACCGAGGGCCTCTCTGGAAGCTCTGCTGTCTGATGGAGCGAGTGCCTCTTTCCCACTGATGGAGCAGTGGTTTTCCCACATCTTGATCCTTTCCTCCCTCATACAGATTTTAGTATTAGTTTTTTAAGTACCCCCCCCCCAAAGCCGCCTAAGAAATGTTATCACTAGAAGTGTATTGCTAGAATAAAGAAAAGATAGTTTCTGCCTGTACTTGTAAACATTGAAAGATAAGTGAGTTGGCAATAACTCCTCCAGAGTGAAATATTTAAAAGATAAAATATATGATTGTTTTCAGAATTAGGTTTTGTTTTGCAATATGTGTTATTTTGTAGTATTTTGCGTTATGTAGGTCAGTGCATTTGGATTATTTACCTATTTCTTTTCAAGTAACTGGTTTTGTTTGTTAAGTAACTGTGTTTTTGAGTAGGCTATATAGTTTCTCTGTTTCTTTGTGTTTTTAAAAGGAAGTATATGATGTATTAATTGTTGACCATTATAAACACTCTAGCAAACTCTAGTTTCTTTGTTTCGCCTCTCTTTTTTCTTCCACTTTTATATACAGCCAAGTGATTTTGATTATAAAATGAAAGCCACTTGTGATTGATTTTTCTCACTGTGACAATCTGATACTAGGAAAATCCTTTCAAATTAATCCTTTATTTTCCTGGTGTGGACATACAACTAAGTGCCAGATGCCAGGACTAAATAAACCAGGGTGAAAGACTAGAACACAAAAATCAAGAAATATTTGTTGACTAGATTTTCATGTGTTTTTAAAAAGTGTTAGCAGTTTGTGTTATTATTTTTTCCTCCCATTTTACTTTAAAATAAATCAGGCTTGATTTTGTTTTATGAAAATTTTATTAAAATTTCACATAGTGAGGTTTTTTTATCAATTGTATACAAAATACATTGTTTCTGTCCTTTATCCCTGATTATTGATTTATACTTCTATATTTTTGAATAGATACTTTTTTCTTTTTGATGAGGACTAATGTCCTAGTCATTATAAAAGTAGAGTTGATCAGATTTGTAATTGTAACTTAGCTGAACTCTGTAGTCCTTCAAAGTTATTTTATAATACCTACCTTCTCTTTCAAAGAATAATTATATAGAATGTGAAAAATCCAAATACAAATAGTAGACTTACTGTCTTGTTCTTTTACTATCTGGAGTACTTGCGTGATTCAAATGAATATCGAAGTACGCGGTTGCTAACTGAAAAGTTGGTAGTTCAAGCTCAGCCAGAGGCACCGCCTTAAAAAACAGCCTGCAAGCCCTGTAGAGCACAGATCGACTTGGTGATACCTGGCTTGCCCTGAGTTGGAATCAACTTGATGACCACTAGTTTGATTTCCTTTTCTCCTCTTAGTATCTTGTACTCCTTGGCAATTTGAAACGTTCAAGCGAGTGTGCCATTGGGGAAGTAGATCTGGTACAAGTAGATCTGTGTTTCAGAGGTTGCCTTCTATACTTTGCTGTCTTGTATCCGTTTCTTAGATGTGGACGTCACTTTCTTTCCAAGTATGGCTGTATAAACTGGATAAAAACAAATGTTTAAACAATGAATGGTTGATCCGATATGGGTGTGCTGTGACAGAAATGAACACTAACGGAATTTTCTTTATGTAACAGCACTGAAAAAAGACGCAGGGAGCAAGAAAATAAATATTTGGAAGAGCTGGCCGAGCTACTTTCTGCCAACCTCAGTGACATTGACAGCTTGAGTGTAAAACCAGACAAATGCAAGATTTTGAAAAAGACGGTCGATCAGATACAGCTAATGAAGAGAATGGAACAAGGTAAAAAAGAAAACAGAAAACCCTGGCTACTATTTGTTACACAAAGACAATTTCAGTCTGTGGTTCTCTTTTATTATTATTATTTTATTTTATTTTATTTTCTGGACATCACTGGTCTTTTTTTATTATTAAGAAACTGTGTTGAACACCATGACCCGATCATGTAATGACACAGTCCACAAAGACACTTGTGGTTTGCCAACCAGAAACAAAGGTAAAGTACTTTGGAAGAATATTCCTTCAATTTGCCTCCATGGGATTCCCATAGGAAAGACTCTGCTCTGGGTGATACTTCACTAAAAATGTCTATTGCTTACGAATACATCATCTGTGATGAGTAAGAATAGAAACAAACAGGAGGACTAGACTCCCTTATTAGTAGCTGTAATTTGAAAAGATGAAATTAAATATGTTTAAAATGATTAGCGTTATAAGAGTGACTATGGAAAATGCAGGTGGAATTGGAAAAGGGAAAAATTGTTCTTATAAAACAACCACCAAAAATCATTAAAAGTAAAAAACTAGTGAATGATTTAGCAAATTAGAGCTGAAAGAATGACCAGACTCTGTCAGAGCTAGAAAGTGAGAAGGTATCAGAGGGGAGTTTTAAAAGGTAGTGTACATAAACTAAAAAATTTCAAAAATATATCTTCCAGGAATTAGTTTCAAAAAGATTGCTCAGAGAGAAATCAATATTTAAAAAGATCAATACTGGATTGACATAAGACAGGAATCATTAGATATAAGAACATAGAGTAAACAAACTATTGAAGGAGCTAGAAACTTGCACAATAACAGCTCCAAAAACCATCATTAATATCCCTAGAACAATAACTGTAGCCCCCCTAAAAAGAAGATAACTATCCCCCCCCTAAAAAACCCCAAAAGGACATTATCAAAATGAACAATTAAAAACTAGGCAGAGCCCATAAGAATTAAAAATATAATAGAAGAAATAAGAGACTCAAAAGAAATAGAGAAAAGATAAAAATATTATTCATATGAATAAACAAGCAAAATCCCAACCCACCTCCTCCACCACCAAAAAAGCAATGAGAATGTGCTGTAAATTGCATTTATAGGGGGGCTGAGCCCCGGTGGCGTAGTGGTTGTACATGGGACTGCGACCCACTGGAATGGAGGTTCGATTCCAGCTCCACGGAGCAAAGGCTGGGCCTCCTACTCGCACCACCTGAGGGCAGTGATGCCACCCCCCCAAAAAAAAAAAGAAATTGCATTTATATGATCATAGTAATGTAAAGACCACAGACTCACCCCAGAGTATTCTATAACTATTCTGAGAGAATGGTGGGATGTATGTGTGACACAATCATGTGACATATGTATATGAATAGAAGCGTAGGTAGAGTAAAAGATGTGTTTTTGTCTAACACAGTGAAAAAGCCAGTTCTGATATCTATGAATGAAGTAGTCAGAGGAAGCTGCAAAGTATATAATAACAATATGGCGATAAATACAACTGAAAACACTAAATGGGGTGAATGGTTGTCTCAGGGTGAGCAGAGCTGGAAGAGTAAGGAGCTGGGAAAATACTGTTACTGATAAACAAGCCTTGTCCAACTCTTTGCTCTGTGTATGTGTATATAGTCCTGGTTAAAAAGAGATCCATTTGGGACTGAGCCCCAGTGGTGTAGTGGTTGTGCACGGGACTGCGGCCCACTGGGTTGGCCATTCAAATCCAGCAGCTGCTCTCCAGGAGCAACGCTGGGCCTTCTACTCCCGTCAGAGGGCAGTGATACCCCCCAAAAAACAAACAAACAGAAAAGAGATCCATTTATAAAAGAAAGCTCAGCACAGTTCCTGGCTGGTATGAAGGAAGTGTTCACAAAGTGATATAATTCTGTTCATTATAGAACAGAATTAAACACCGCCCACAGTAAAGTAATTACCAGAACCGGATAATTCGTGCAAGTGAGTTCTAACATATTTCTGAAAACAGGTCATTCCAATCTTATACAAACTCTATTCAAGAATAGAAGAAGGACTGCACGTAAACTCAATTTTCTGAAGCTAGTAAAACCTAAGTACCAAATCAGAAAAGGCTGGAAGAAGAGTGGAAAATGTAAACCTATCACATTTGGAAATCTAGAAACCCAAATCCTACAGTTAGCATAGCCACTATTCTCCCAAGGCTCCATTTGCATAAGCTATTAGCATAGATAAAATATGAACAAATTAACACTGCACCAGTGAATTTTTTTTTCTAAGATGCATCACAATCACATCAATTTCTTTAGCCTTGGAAGATTATGTTAGGCAGAAGAGTTGAAGTTTTTATTATCTGACATTCCCCAACATTCCATTAAAATACAGTTTTGAAAGAATGAAGAGCATGTGTGAGCAAAAGACAGCAGAGCTGGAAGAGGGGTAGCCCCGTATTGCAGGCCTGCGGCACGGGGGGTGGGGGGTGGGTGGGAAGGAGTGGGGCGCTTGGGAGAGGCCGTGCCCCTTCCCTGCCCAGTTTTAAAAGGACCTCTGCAGCCTGGCTCTACTCTGAAAGCAGGGTGGGGTGGGCGATGTCCTCTGGGGAAGAGAAAGATGGGGTGCAGACCCTGGGGATCTTTCCATGAAAAAGCCACTCCTGGCCTTGCCTCACCCTTCACACAGCTGCCAAACCAGCTTTTTAGTAACTTGCACTTTTCATCGGACCCCAAAGCCATAGCGTCTCGAGAAGCTTGTCTGATGAAAGAGAAGCAAACAAGCAAGCGTAAAAAGCAAGGGAGCGGGGGCAGTGCACTATGGGGAGTAGGAGGAAAAGGAAAGCCACCAAGCAGGCCCTCCAAGATGGAAGGGGAGCTCTTTCATCCATGAACAAGAATAACATGCTGTCGAAGTGGACCTTGGAAATTTAAAACAGAATGGCTTACCTCAGCCTTCTGCTACGCACGCATGCACACCCGCACCCACCCACCCTCTAGCATACTGCCCTCCCTAGATGGCCACATGACTCCCTCCCATGTTCCTGTCTTTACTTCAGCCTCCCTTCTCTGTTTCCACTCACGCTATTCTTTTTTTTTTAACATTCAAAAGCAAAGCATGTGTTCTGTTGATTTCTTTCTGTGTGTCTTGATATCTTTTTCCCCCACTACACTTTTTACATTGGACTACTATAGTAAGTGTTGTATTTGCTAGTGTCTGTACGCCTACCCCTACTAGAGTCCCATGAGGGCAGCGGTAGCGGCAAGAGGACCAGTTTCAACTCAGCATCCCCGATGTGTGGGAGAAAGAGGATGCTTTCTGGTCCTGTAACGATCGACAGTTTCAGAAAGCCAAACTAGCAGTTCTCCTCTGCCTTGTAGTCACTCTGAGTCAGAATTGACTGAATGGCAGCGAGGTGGTTTTTGGAGTAGTAGACTTTCAGAGAATACGGGTTGGGCAAAGACAGATAATTTGAAGAAATTGCATAGACAGTAAAATGAGATAAGCAATAGGAAATGAAATAAAAGATAAGAAATGTATAGTAGTGGTTCAGGAAGTGTGTAGCCTATGATTAGTACCAGATAAAGAGAGCAGATCAAATAGGGGAGAGGAAATGATAAGAGAAATAGAAATTTAAGTAACAATTATCATCATCACAGAGTTATTTCCTTATGGTTTACCAAGTTTTAAGATTGAGAGCTTTCGACTGAGCCCTGGTGGCCTAGTGGTTGTGTGCGGGACTGCGGCCCCACAGGGTTGACAGTTCAAATGCAGCACCAACTCTCCAGGAGCAAAGCTGGGCTTCCTACTCCCACCAGGGCAGTGATGCCACAAAAAAAAAAAAAAAAAAAAAAAGATTGAGTGCTTTCGTGTAGTGCCCAACACAGTGAAGAAAAAGGGAGGAAAAACCCAGTACACAATTTAGTGGCATTTCCACAGATTTGAGACAGACTCAAGAGAGATAAAATGGGTCACACGTTCTGTAGTTTTCAGAGTGGGTCAAGATTTATCGACAACATTGGAAGCAGGAATGCTAGATCCGGAATTCTATCTTTAGCCCAAAAAAGCACGGGTTCAAATTAAAGACACCTTCCTATTTCAAAAGTAAGATAGGGAGATCTGCATCCAAGCATAAAGCTTAAGTGTTAGTGAGGAAGCAGAAGAACAAAACCTTGTTCTTCATGTTACTCGTGGGACATGCTCTTTTGGGAGCCATTTGTTAGTATTGGGTAATGTCAAAGATATACAGACCCTGTGTCTGTATACCTTGTTTACACTCTCTTGTTTACACTTAACCAGCTGTCACATGTGCAAAAGAGATACTGGAAATGGTTTCTTACAACACTGTCTATAGTGAATTTTCTATATAGTTTAAATCTATACATCAGTTAAAATGAATTAGTCCTACATGTAGTCTGTATCAGTAAATCTAAGAAAAAGTAAATGGAGGAATTAAGTGGTATATACAGGGGCCTAAAGTTTTGTAGAAAAACTACTCTATCTTTTTAATGCTTACCCTTTCCATGAATTTTTCTAAGCCTCTTCAACTAGTTGTAAGATTTTAAATAGAATAATGTCTTGGGCTGAGCCCCAGTGGCGTAGTTGTTGTGCACGGGACTGCGGCCCACTGGGACGGAGGTTCAATTCCAGCAGTGGGGCTGGGCCTCCTACTCCCACCACCAGAGAGCAGTGATGCCCCCCCCCCAAAAAAACAAACAAACAAGAATAATGTCTTGAGACAACACATATGTTGTAAAGATAAAAACATGCTCAGAAATGAGATGTGCCAACCATAGAATAATGTTTATTTTTGAAAGGGGACTCTGGAAGGATTCCTGTGACGGCTTTTGCAACATTTACATCATTTTTTTTTTCGAAATTTTTTTTTGTGGGCATCACTGTCTCTGGTGGTCGTGGGGCGCTACCCAGCCACCGCTGGATTTGAACCGCCAAGCCCGTTCCTCACTCAACCACTTACACCACCAGGGCTCAGCCCCATCATATTTGTTTAAAACAGATCTGGAGCAAGTAATGGCAAAATATTAACATCTCTGAGAAGTCAGGGGTGGCCATGTGAAAGTATGCTGTCTTTTGCCATATGTTTTGAACTATTTAAACTATTCTAATTTTAAAATAGAAAAATGGATATCTATATTTAGTAATACTGTCATTGCTGATGTCAGATGGATCTTAGCTATCAGTAGAAAATACCAGAAAGATGTTCCCTTTTGTTTTATTGACTGTGCAAAGGCAGTCAACTGTGTGGACCATGCAGAACTTGTACATGCATCAAGAGTCCTTTGTGAAAACAGAACAAGGGAATCCTGCATGTTTTTAAATCAAGAAAGGTGTGTGATAGCCTTGTATCCTCTCAGCATGGTTACTCACTCTATATACTTAGCCAATCACCAAGGCTTGGATGAAGAAGCAAGGGAATGTTACTTTGAAAACTCAGGTGTGCCCGACCAAGCCCATGGTATTTTTCATTGCCTCATATGCATGTGAAAGTTGGACAGAGGTAAAGAAGAATAGATCCATTTGAATTGTGGTGCCAGAGAAGATGATTGGAACTACCACAGACTGCTAAAAGAATGTGTTTGGGGGAAATTATGGTCCAAGTGTTCCTTGGAGGCAAGGATGGGGGAGCCTTCACCTTACATACTTTGGCCATGTCAGGGAGCCAGGAGTCATGTTTGGTAAAGAAGAGGGCCAGTGAAGAAGGGAAGACCCTCAAGGAGATGGCGGGGCTCTCTGGCTGCAGTAATGAGTCCACGGTTAGGAGCCGTCGTGAGGCTGCCACAGGACCAGGCAGTGATTCCCTCCCTCTGTTGTGCCCACGGTCACTGCAGGCTGAAAAGGACTCGATGGCACCAGTGACAGCAAAACTAACTGTGAGTCGAAACTGATGCCAACAGAATAACTGTCCGGCGAATTGGAAACTTTGATGATCTAAGTGTGATGCTGCTCAAAATTGAGGGGAGAGCTTTCTCTCCTCACAAAAGAACGGAATCATCTGGCAGTTCGGATTTTATCCATCAGAGCATCATACTATGAACGTGAAGTTAACTCCTTCACCCTCACTCTCCTGAGGGCTAGCTCTGTTCTCCGTTCTGTGATGCTGGTCAAACCAAGAAAGGAAAACAGGAGAAATTACTATTCTTTTTACAATTTATCCCGATACTGAGAACTCTTGGTGTGGATTCCTGCCTCAGGAATGGTGCTGCTCTGTCTTACACAGGTGCGCTTGCCGGGAGCCCGAGTAGACTCACTGGCAGTGTGTGCACTTTTCTCCCAGTTGGAGCATTGGTTTGGGAAAGCCACGGTTCAGGTGGCTCATACTGCCGCTTTCTGGTTTATCATTTGGGACACAGTATTTAACCTTGACGACCCTTTACTTCTTAATCCCTAAAAGGAGAATAATGAAGACTAAATATTAAAGTTCTTAGATATAAAATCAGTACATATTTGAATTCTAAATTAGACGAACCTATACCTTTCTAAACTTACATTTTTGGATGTGTGAATATGGGACTTTCTTTGCTACAGAGAAATCAACCACTGATGACGATGTACAGAAATCAGACATTTCATCAAGTAGCCAAGGAGTGATTGAAAAGGAATCTTTGGGGCCTCTTCTCTTGGAGGTAAGTGTTGTCATTGACCCAGAAAGTAATCAAAATCTCCGTTCTAGCTCATTTGTTGTTTCTCTCTCTCTCTCTCTCTCTCCTGTAACAAAATAAAGTTTAAGCATTTCTTATAATTCTTATGAAAACTGTTGGACAACTTGCCATATCAGAACCATGTGTTCACACTGAACAGGAGGGGTTTTTATCAACGCGGGCGAAGTAGTCAAGTAGAAACCTGAAACCTGCTGTGTGCTGTGAGTTTATTTCGGGGGCAGACTCGCTGGGCAGAGAGAGCATGAGAGAACGACTAACCCCGCTCGTGCTCTTTCTATTGACTACAGAATTCCGCTTTGGGGTAAGAGGTGCCTCGCTTTATTATCAGAGAGGTGTTCCTGAAAAATGTTCTGACTAAAGAGTCTCAAATGATTTGTGTCAGCATTCTTAGGGAACTCAGGATTTTAACAAGCTTCTGCCACACTTTGTAAAGTGTGGAACTTGTAAGCTCGAATAATCACAGTGTAACACCTCCCCTTTTCTATCTTATTTTTGCCCTCTCTTTCCTCAGCACAGAGGTTTGACGTAGGCCCATGACCACCTTATCCACCCCTTGAATACATGTATGTGTAAGCATAATACGTATATGTACACACACACATTCTCTGGTATTTGCTTTCCTGCCCTTCCATAAGGTCCGCCCTTCTGTTGTACTCTACTTAACCACTCAACATTCACAGACCTTTTTATTTTTTAATGCTTTTGTATTTTTCTCTTCTTATTACTGGTCTTGTATATGAACCCTAGTTTCTTTGTCCCTAATACTAATGTGAGAACTTTCTCAAAATTGAGTTCTTCTTTTTCCAACACCAGAAATATCTATTCTCATCATTTCACCTTTTCTCATTATACAGGTGGTACTAGCCCAGAACTTTTTCCCATGTGTACATTTTAACCTTACCTCTTCCCCATACTCCACTCCTGTACTTCTGACAAGTGACTAAATATGTTTTAAACTAGAACTGGCAGCTAGTCTTTGGGGAGGAAAAGGAGCTTAAGTGTCTGACTATGAACTGAAAGTTGGGTGATTCAGATCTACCCAGAGAGGCCAAAGGAGACAGGCTGGGAGATCCGCTTCTGTCAAAGGTTTTTCATCCTGAAAACCATGTGGGGCAGCTCTCGTGTGCACACCTTGGGTCGCTCCGAGTCCCAACACACCCGGCCACTAGCAACAACCTGCCTGCCACCTTTAGAGTCTGATAGATTAGAGTCTGAGTGGTTAAGTAGAGTGCAACAGAAGGGCGGACCTTATGGAAGGGCAGGAAAGCAAATACCAGAGAATGTGTGTGTGTACATATACGTATTATGCTTACACATACATGTATTCAAGGGGTGGATAAGGTGGTCATGGGCCTACGTCAAACCTCTGTGCTGAGGACAGAGAGGGCAAAAATAAGATAGAAAAGGGGAGGTGTTACACTGTGATTATTCGAGCTTACAAGTCCTCTTAGTCAGCTTTGGGTAGATCTCATTCCCATTATTCCAGACAGCTCTGTCTGACAGTCATGGTCTGGGGGTGCTTTTCTCCAGGGGCCATCTGTGTTTATAAAAAAAATCGAGGAGTGCATCATCATGTGAGAAATGCTAGCAGTTTTTAACAAAGTAGAAATAGCATGCGTTAAGAATGAAAATATTGGAGGGAATTTTCATGACACGTAAAGAGAGATTGGTCGCCGACCTTTTCAACTCAGAAAACATTTCATGGAAGAAAGACAAGACTTTGTACTCCTGTGAACAGTTCCCATCTCAGAAACTCATGCCCTGCCGGGTCACTTTGAGTCTGCATGGACACGATGGCAGCGAGTTTGGTTTTGGTTTTTCAACTGTGGTCAGGAGTCCTGGCTGTGTATGGGTGTAACCTGACGTGAAGGTTAGCAGCTCCATGGGAGAAAGATGGGGCTACCTCCCACAAAGAGGTAGTCTAGGAAGCCTGCAGGAGCAGTTCTACCTGCCCTCGATGGTTGCTGTGAATAGACTGGGTGGCAGTTCCAACCAGCTGCCGTACAAGAGAAAGATGGCACACTGTTAAATTCAGAGTTTTGAACCCACCCAGTGACTCTGCGGGAGAAAGGCGAGGGGCCCTCTGCTCCCATGAGAACTGCAGCCCGGGGGACGCTTTGGGTAGCCGTACTCTGTCCTATAGGGTCCCTGTGAATTGGAGTAGAGTCGACGGCATGCAACTTGATTCTGACTTGAATGAAGACTCTCCCTGCTGTACTCTTTTGTAATTGTGACTAGTTTTCCATTTTCCCTCAATGCCAATATGATTGTTAGAGAGTAGGATTTATTCCAAAAATGTTGTGTAGTGCTGATAAACCTTGGTGACATCGACATTGCCATTGAAAGCCCGGGACCTGTGAGAAGCCTTGAGCAGTGTGAACGCTGCTGTGAGGCACCCGTGGTCCTGAAGCCAGCAGAAACCTCGCGGATGGATTGGGCTGCGAGTGGCCCTCTCGTGAGCAGCCACCGTACGGCCACCTGTGAGGAAGCGGAGAGGCAGAGCCCTTCGCTGGAGCACGACGAAAGTTAAATATGTGTTTGGACACACACACACAACAGAAGAGGGACATGAGGACAAGTATTAGCAGATTACACTACCATGATTTTTTTGGTTTTGTTTTAGAAATTAGAAATTAAAAAAAAAGAAAGAAAGTCTCAGATAATATTCCCAATTATTATCACTTGGAAGAGGGATTTTCGTAGTCCTACTACCTACCTTTTTTTTTTTTTCATATTTAAAACTTGGTGTGATGTCTCTACAATATTTGATTTGTAATAGAAAACAACACATGGAAGTTGGGTGGTCTTTACATTGATTCCATTAGAAGCTAATAACATTTTAAGCAATTTCACTTAAAGCTCTATACGCTAATCCTCACTTTTCATGTAAACTGCAAGACAGATAAATATGAGGGGGCTCCAAAGAGTTTGCAGGAGAGTTCCGTTTTATTTTCTTGTTTTTTTGGCCCCGTTTTCATTCCCCTTTCCACAAACTTTTTGAAGCCCCTCACCTGTGCTGGGAATCCACTCTGAGTTGTATAGCTGATCTAACTTAAAAGGCAATTGAGTTAATTAGGCTGGAGGACACTTCCTGTGCTTATCTAAATCCGAAATGGTTTAGCCCAGGGGTTGATCTGATGCTGAGGTTTTTTTTTTTTTTTTAATTATTCACATCCCTTTCTCTATTGTGGACTGAATGAGACACAGTTACACAAGGCAGGTAGAAATAAAAGCAAGGGTTTCCTTCTTGCTTTTGCTAAAGAACTTACTAGCTTCATTATTTAGAAAAGTTGGTGATGCAGTGATTTGAGGATGTAATTCTAATCTCAGTTTATTTTACTACATGGTTTAAATTAATTGTCTTTGCTGGAAAAGCTACATCCTAAAAAAATGAAGTAGATGTAAATAGGAAAGTGTCACCGGATGAATTTACTGATTCACAGTGTTCCTTTTAAAGCGCAGCTCACCCGTTCTGCAATGTTTTGATTGAAATTTTAATGACATTTGATCCTGAACTGTGATTCTTTTAAACTAATTGGAAAGCATTGCATTTTTACTTTCTTTTTTTTTGCATTTTTACATTTTTAACAAATAGTTCTTTTTTTTTTTTTTTTTTTTGGGTGGGCGTCACTGCCTCTGGTGGTCGTGGGCACTACCCAGTGCTGCTCCTGAGAGCCGCTGTTGGATTTGAACTGCCAAGCCCGCGGGCTGCAGTTCCCCCTCTGGGGCTCAGCCCCAAATAGTTCTTTCTTTAAACCTCACTGAAATTCCGGGAGATTTCTAAAAATCTTCTATTTCAGTTTTTTTAATTTCTGTTTCTAAGCTGTGAAGCTGAGAATATAGATAATTTTTTTAATGAGAGATACACCATTTTCAGCAATAAAATCCTAACTGTGGAAACATTTCCAAACATACATTTTTTATGTGCTGTTTCTATAACATGAGAGGTTTTTGTTTTGCTTTGTTCTATTTTTAAAATCAGTGCTTTTCATTCATTGTTACAATTCCATCTCTATGGTGAAGTAAAAAAATTAAATGTTCTTATTTTGTGGAAAATATCTTCGGGCTGAGCCCCGGTGGCGTAGTGGTTGTGCACGGGACTGCGGCCCACTGGGTTGGAGGTTCAATTCCAGCTCCCAGGAGCAAAGGCTGGGCCTCCTACTCCCACCACCTGAGGGCAGTGATGCCTAAAAAAAAAAAAAAATTAAAAAAAGAAAACTTAAAAAAAAAAAAATTTCTTCAAGTTAACGTGTTATCACTTGTCATCAGAGAAAAGGCCAATAAATTTGGAAGATTTGCCCTTAAAAAACAATGCAAAACGAGCTTGTCCATCTTTTCCAGACACCACTTTCAAATGTTCCGCTGCAAGGTAACGGCAATACCCCTTGTGCTGTAAGGATTTTTATGATCATCTCACGTTTTGTTAAAGTTTCTTTAAATGCTCTTCTTTTTTCACGGTCTTATTTTTATTGCTTACTGCTACATTATGCAGCAAGTACATTTCAAGAAACTGAAGAATTGCTAGCAAATGCCACTGTCAGCCTCTGCCTTCTGTGTCTTCCCTCAGGATGCCACGTGGCCTGTGATATGTGGCTGTCTGGTCGAGTGAGGCTCCAGCGTGTCAGAATGTCCATTATGCTTAATTCCTCCCTTATGGTTCCTATTACAATATAAATGGAGGTCCTGGCTTATTCTTCACGCCAATGGAGCTTATGTGCCCCTTGGGACACATGCATCTTCTTTTAGAGACCCCTGTCTCCGTCTCATTGTGTAGGAGGCCCCCTGTGATTTGGCTCCTGTCCACCTCTCTTGACTTATTTTCTGGCATAGGCCTGCCTTGAACCTTGTACTCTGGCAACTCCACGCTGCTTACTCATTTCCTTCCAGCGCCCTTTGGCTTACACGGCCAGCCTCTTGGCTTCTCTGCTCTGTCTTTCTAACTCAGGCTTTGAAGGAAGGAGGGATCTGTACAGAGTCTTTCTTTGCCTCCCACAACTATAACTCTAGGTAGGTAGCCTTCTATATGCTCATAGAATATTTTGTGTGTTGTAATGAAGTATCCCTGAAATGTCACTGCTCACTGGTATCATAATATGTTTCTCTCCCTCCTCCCCATTTGTACTACAAGTTTCTTTTGTTTGTTTCTCCAAAATCATTTTATTGGGCGCTAATACAGATATCCTATCATATCAAGCGGTATTGTGTAATTGATACCACATTCAGTTTCTTCCTTCTTGGACTCCTTGATATGAGAACCCTTACTCTACATGCTATCTCAATAGGCTCAACAATCCTGGGCTTCAAACACTGGAAAACAGCACAACCATGTAACAAAAATTCAAGAGGACTGCCCACAATGACAAAATATGTCAGAGATAAAACCAAATATGAAGAAAACATGCTGAAAACCACATCGGGCCCAGCATGTACAAGAGGCAGAATCAGGGGGAGACAATGAAGAGCTAATACCAAGGGCTTAAGTAGAAAACAGATATTTTGAGATTGATGATGGCAATAAATGTACAAATGTGCTTGACGTACAATGGATGTATGTATGGATTGTGATAAGAGTTATATGAGCCCCCAATAAAATGATTTTTTAAACATAGAATCAGCACAGGGCTGAGCCCCGATGGCATAAGTGGTTGAGTGTGGAACTGCGGGCTTGGCGGTTCAAATCCAGCAGTGGCTCTCAGGAGTGGTACTGGGTAGCGCCCACGACCACCAGACGCAGTGATGCCCCCTCCCCCAAAAAAATAAGCTCAAGAAAAGGAATGTTTGGATATTGATTGTGGTATCAACTGTACAATTCTGCCATGATTGAACTGTGGAATGACATATGTATTTACTTGAAATTAATAATAGTTTTTTTAAAAGACCCCATTAGAGATCTATGCAGGTCAGGCATCATCTTGATTTTCCTCATAAACAAACTAATGAAAACAAAAGGCGGGATCAGGTGACAAGTTTTAATTGTTAAAGTCAGGTATGTCATTTTGATCTAACAGTCATCTCGCCAATACTCTGTTTAATGACCAGTTTATTTCCATCCCTCTATTATGGATAGAGGGAATCACCGGCGACTTATTCCCTGTGTAGAGCCCACAAATGTATCCGGGCTTCCACTGCCATCCATGGCCTTTTGCAAATGAGAGTGTCTCAGTTTAGTCTCTGATACCATCCCCTCCTTCAGTTTTGGATCCTGTAATTTTTTTGTGTGGGCCTCACTGCCCTCTGGTGGTCGTGGGAGTGACCCGGTGCTGCTCCTGAGAGCCGCCGCTGGATTTGAACCGCCAAGCCCGCGGCCAGCAGTCCTGCACTCAACCACTTACGCCACCGGGGCCCAGCCCTGGATCCTGTAATTTTTAACCCTTGGGTCACGGATGTTGTTGTTGTGCTTCTTCAGCGTGGACTTAGTTGACCCCTCACTCAGACGGCTGCTTTTTGGGAAAGAAGCCTTTAAGACCCAAGATGTCATTCTATCTGACTGCTGCTCACCAGCTCGTCCCTTCACCACACTTGGCTATGGCATCCATATCGTTTGTGTTCCATTTATTTATTTATCCATTTATTTATCCATTTATCCGTTTATTTATCCATTTATTTATTTATTTCTATATGTATACATATGTATAATTTTATTGGGGGTTCTTACAGCTCTTTTTACAATCCATACATCAGTTGTATCAAGCACATGTATATATTTATTACCATCATTATTTCCAAAACATTTTCTTTGTAATTGAAATCTTGGTGACAGCCCCTGTTTTTGTCACCCCCTTCCCCACCTTCTTGAATCCTTGATAATTTATAAGTTATTTTTATTTTTAAGTTATTTTATTTAATTTATAAGTTATTTTTATTTTACACCATCCACTATCTCCCTTCACCCACGTTTCCGTTGTTCGCCCTATGTTTATGCCTCTGTAAATGTCTTTTGCCTCCTAGTTCTCTCCTCTATTTCTTTTCACATTCCTCCTGTCTTGCTATCATAGTTGACCTTCATTCAACTCTCTGTAGTTCCTTTCGGCAACATTGCACTTGCTCCAACCCCACCAGGCATTCTGTGCCCTCCACACCGTCCATCTTAGATCTCTTGGTCCCGTGTTCCTTGGTTTGTGATCCCGCCTCCCTTTTACCCACCTCCTTCGCTCCCCTGTTCCCCCAGAACCATCAGTCCCATTGTTTTCTCCTCAGGACTTTTATCTGGACAATCTTTTATAGATAGACATGGGGAAAGAAAGAAAGAAAGACAAGACAAAAACAGCATACGAATTGTTCCAGACCCTTTTGACTGCTTTACTATTGGGGTCTGATGCAGTGCCAACCCCTGCCCCCTAAGTCTGAAGTCTGTTTTCAGAATTTCTTGGAGACTTTGTTGCTTTGCCCCCCTTGCTGCTCTGTTGTGCTCTCCTCCGTGTTATACTCTGGTGTGTGTGTGTGTGTGGGTGGGGGGGTGCGGTGTTGAGTGGGGGAGGCTTTCAGATGGGTCACAGTTCTTGCACTGTGTGTCTGGTGCGTTCCCCTGTGGCGCTGTGTGTCAATAAGGGCGTCTTGTGTCTCGTGGTGAGGCCGACCCTCCAGTCCTCTCTGTATTGGCTGCTCCAGGGGGGAATATTACCCTTGAAGCTTGGGGGGCCAGGATGCTGTACGCAAGACTATGGGAACATAAACAGTACCCTCCCCATGGTGAATTAGTACCCCTTCTTCACACCACCCCTGTCTGCTCCCTCTTTTCCCCTTCTTTATATTGGCATGCTGTATACAGTTTTTGTGGTAAAATTAGGCTGATTTTAGGGTCAGATTATACTTGAATATATATGGGATATCCATTTTTTCCAGCACCACTTGTTGAAGAGGGCATCCGCTTCCCATTTGATATTTTTTAGGCCCCTATCAAAAGATCAGTTGTCTATATGCTGCTGGTCTTATTTCTGAGTTTTCTGTTCTTTTCCATTGGTCTGAGTATGTCATTATACCGGTACCATGTTGTCTTGACCACTGTGACTGTGTACTAGGTTTTAAAGTTAGGTAAAGCAAGAAATTCCTTCAGTCTTAACCTACATAATTGAGGAACATTTTAGCAGAATGGACGATTATTTACTTCACACTTAGCTACGATAAAATCATTCCTTAGGAAGGAGGAGGTTCATATATTTATTCATGCTTACTTGAAACATCGTGTATTTAATCTGTTTAAAAATCTCATCCACTCTTCGCGACTCAACTTTTTTTTTTGGCCCACTGTAGTCTGGGTGAAAGTTTACAGAGCAAATTCATTCCCCATCCAGCCAGTTAAATGCATTCATGTTTTGTGATAATACTTGTAATCAATCACCTGCGTACAACAGCTTTCTGCCAGTTCCCTCCCTGGTTTCCCCTGCCCTACCCAGTCCTGCCTTCTGAACGTCTTTTTCTTTCTAAATGCTGCTCTTCTGGCACTAAGCTCCTTCTAAATAGAGAAGTGTATGTTCTGTCACTATTTTTATCTTCTAACCTCCCCACTCTTAATCTTTTCCCCCCTCCGGCTTTTTAGGCTCTGGATGGATTTTTCTTTGTTGTGAACTGTGAAGGGAGAATTGTGTTTGTGTCAGAGAATGTGACCAGCTACTTGGGTTACAATCAGGAAGAGTTGATGAATACTAGCGTCTACAGCATACTGCACGTGGGAGATCATGCAGAATTTGTGAAGAATCTGCTACCAAAATCACTAGGTAAGAAGAAGTTTGTTCTTTAAAAGAATACTACCATTCTATAGCCTCTATATATTAAGTATATCATATACAGTAATAATTACTACTACATTTCATAGATAGTCTTGTTTGGTTTATTGTAATATATAACTTCATAATCTATTTAAGATTTTTTTCCTACATAAATCCAGCTCATCCCAAGGAATGCCTTAATTAAATCCACTCTGTTGTCATTTGAGGTCCTCTGCCGATTGTTTCCTGTGAAACAGACAAGCTTGGGAAGAATGGGGAAACCATATACATTTTTGCATCTCACTTTGAACCCTTTTCCTTATAAGATGACCTCCTGGCCCCCTTAGCCCAGTTTGAAAGTGTAAGGGTACTGATTTGTTGGTGTGGAAGGGAGTAGCTGTGACTGTGCCGCCTTGTAAGTCTAAGGATGTATGTGGCCATGAGTGCTTTGTACATAGGAATTGAGTTCTCATTTGGAGTCATTTGAACTTACGGTCAAACACTTCAGCTTGGTCTACACTTTGTAAAAGTCCCCAAGAGAACGGGAGCCAGAACACAAGGAGGAACCCAAAGGGGAAAGATGACCAGGTTTCAGTTGATAGCGTGTAGCCAGAGTTTCAAGTCCTGTTTGTTCTTTTTTTTTTTTTTCACCCCCTACAAAGTTGATGTGAGAGAAACTATTCTTCTTGGTCTATCTGCTGTTAGGGGTGGCATATATAGTTTTTAAATGAGATATTGTGAAGTAAATGTATTAAAAAATACAGTGACTTCAGCTCCACGGCCTGCACTAATGGGAAGCTTGCAGGGCAGCATGGAAGAGGAAGCTTTTGTCTCCTGTGAGCATGGGTACCTGCTAATTTTTCATAATTGGACCAGTTTGGGGAACACTTTACTTCTTTCATCGCATCCTGGAAGTCGCAGCTCAGAATCCTCCTAAAATATATAAGGGGGTACCCCCAAAAGCAGAAATTTGTTCCTCCAAAGCTATGTAATTTTTTTTTTACAAAATAACCACTAAAAAAAAATAAAATAATGGTAGTAATAATAATAACATCACCATCAAAGTACTCTCCATTACATTTATCAATTTGTCAAGTTTGTAATTCCATTCTTGGAAACATTTTTCAAACTCATTTGTCTGATTGGCTGACAGCACCTCCCTTGTTTTGTTCCGTTACCTCTTCTCCATCCTCACATCACTACCCTTTCACGTCCCTCTTTGTTCATGGAAACAAAAAGAAGTCACACAGCAAGGTCAGGTGAGTAAGATGCATGAGGCAAGAGCGGCATGCTGGTATTTGGCAAAAACTGGCGCCCTGAGATGACCGTGTTAGCAAGTTTGTCGTTGTGTGGTAAAGCCAGTCCCTTGTGTGCCACACATCAAGCCTATTTGGTTGCACACTATTACGCAATCTTTCCAGAACCTCTAAATAGAAAGCTTGATTAACAGTCTGACCTGAACTTCAAATGCACTACAAATTGACATTTTCATCCATTCAGGAAGTTCATTGATGTCCAGAAAGAGATTTCAATCAACGATTCACTTTTTCTGAAATTAGAAAACTACTCATTCACTGAGTTTTTCCCAGAACACTGTCTTTGTAAGCTGTGTTCATCATCACAATTGTTTGTTTCTGCAGCATTCTACCCTGAGCAGGAAACAAAATTTCATAGCTGTGCATTGTTCTCTTGCCATCGGCCATCACAAAAGAATGAGATTTGAGCTAAACCATTTTTATGAAAAATTCACTGTGACCAGAGAGAACCTTCCCAGGCCAATGCCACTGGATGCACTAACTCAGAGTATTTTGTTCAAGGCTCACCTATGGCAAAGATGTATACTATAAAATCTCTCTGCCAGTGCAATTCTGGGGCTTTTAGGGTACCCCCTATATACTTTCTCAACCCTTTCTTACATAAGTTGGCATTTGTGACATATAATGAGGGCTTCAAAAAGCTGGTAGAACATGGAATTAAAAGATAGTGGAGTTTTTCCACAAACTCTTTGGAGCCTCCTCATAGGATTCTAAGTTAATAAAACAGATTTGTTTGTAAGATCTCTAAGTATTTTTTTTTCAAATGAGAAACATGAATTTTTATGGAAAAATTATAACACTAACTAGAAAAAATTATTTTTTGTTTTGTTTTTGGGGGGTATCACTGCCCTCTGGTGGTCATGGGAGCTACCCAGTGCTGCTCCTGAGAGCCACCGCTGGATTTGAACCGCCAAGACCATGGGCTGCACTCAACCACTTATGCCACCGGAGCTCAGCCTTTAGAAAAAATTATAATGGCGTTTCCTTAGCAATATCACCTCTCAAGTTGACTGCTCATTTTGAAGTATATACGGTCCAGTGTATTTGAACACACACACACACACACACACACACACACACACAAAGCTATCTCAATATTTAGTTGACCCATAGGTTGACTCAGACAAACAGCAGCACCAACAATAGCTTAGCATGGTCTAGCTTATCAGTTTATCTACTCCCAAGGTTGTGAGAGGATTAATTTGGTTGGTTGGCAATGAATTGATGACTTCCTTTAGATTTGTACCATTTTGCTCTTCTTGTAATCTTTCCAAAGCTTTGAGTATTGGCTACTAGCTTCTCAGATGTTAATAGAAGTGAAAAATATCAGCTTGTAGGTGCATTGGTTAGTCCTCTTCCTCTGTTTTGTGTCACAGCTTCTGCTTGAAATGCTCTGTTTTCAAGTTTTATTCCATTTGCAACAAAGACACAACCCTGTGTCTTCCCAGCACCCAATTCAATAACAAAAGGATGTAAAAAGTAAAGAAGAAAAGTGTTACATTACATACCTATGAAAATTAATGTTTTAGATTTAAGTCGATTCATTAGTGCTTCCCGGTATTATTAGAACATTTGCTCACTGCCAAAGAAATCAGTTTATCATGATATACTCAGTTGCTTCATGTGCATATGAAACCTGGACAATGAATAAGGGAGATTGCAGGAAAACTTACATGTTTGAGTTTTGGAGTTGGTGAAAAATAGAAAAGGTACCTTGATCTCCCAGAAAAGCAAACCGTCTTGGAGGAAGTACAGCCAGCATGCTACTGAGAAGTAATGATGTTCATCTCACAGACTTTGGACTTGCTTTCAGAAGAGATTTGGAAAAGGACAAGCATGCATGGTGGAGTGGAAAGGCAGTGAAAAAGGGGAAGAACCCCGATGAAATGGATTGATACAATGGCTGTCACAGTGGGCTCCAACAGAACTACTGTGAAGATGGTGTAAGATCAGGCAGTGTTCCTTCTGCCATATATAGGTTCAGTAGGGTTAGAACCAACTAGTCACCTAGCAGCCTCACCCCCTCAGAAAGCCTCCCTTTGAGAAGCCAAGGGTTGATGGATGTCTCAAGGGTAGCAGACCTGGGTTAATGAAGGCTCACTGATTTTCTTAAAGGCCCACATAGACCAGCAGCAGCCCTTATTTCCTTCTGTGATCTTCTCAAGGCTAAAATACTAATTTAACTAATCTTAGTGAATGTTTCCTCATAGCTCCTTTGGGATAGGTATGCGTTTAGAAGCCAACATAGGTGTCATTGGAAAATAGGAAACTTCCTTAGATTCCTGTTTGATTCCAGATTTTTTTATTTTCTGTTTTTTTTTTTGGGGGTGGGGGGTGGGCGCCAATCACTGCCCTCTGGTGGTCGTGGGAGCTACCCGGCGCTGCTCCTGAGAGCTGCTGCTGGATTTGAACCGCCAAGCCCGTGGGCCGCAGTCCCGCACTCAACCACTTACGCCCCCGGGGCTCAGCCCCATTTTCTATTTTTTCTCATTACATGTTCTCCTTACTTATTAGCTGCCTTATCCATCATTTTGCATTTACAACCATTGTAAGAAATCTGATGGTTTTTGCACACTCACGATAAATTCTGAGTTACAAGGGAATGCTACCACAGGCTGTGATGATTAATGTTATATGTCAATTGGGCTGGGCCATGATTCTCAGTGGTTTGGCAGTTATTCATTTGTTTTGTTTTGTTTTTTTTTTTGTGGGCATCACTGCTCTCCGGTGGTGTGAATAGGAGGCCCAGCCCCACTGCTGGAATTGAACCTCCGTCCCAGTGGGCCGCAGTCCTGCGCACAACCACTACGCCACCGGGGCTCAGCCCAGTTTGGCAGTTATTTAATGATGTCATTTGGTCCTTATGGAATGATAGAATCTGGTACTTCTGTAACGATGTGTAGTCATGCTTGGTTTGTGATCTGATGTGGTCATCTTCCATTTTTGCTTCACACTACTTGTTATATAGCCACCTACCTGGTCTTTGAAACCTAACCACATCAATAAGTGAGATGTAAGTGCATTTCTTTTTTTTTCAATTGACTCTAGCATCAGACCAGACTATCCTACAGCAATGTTTTACACCGATACTGTGTGATGAGCCTTTGGAAGTAAGGAGTCCACTTGGCCACCGTTTAGTGTAGGAGCTGAGGCAAGAGCAGGACATTGAACAATGTAAGCTTCCCCTAGCGTTACTGTAGATAATACTTAAACTCCTTTCCTAGGCCTGCATTTCTATAACTATTTTGTTCTGTCTTTCTGCCAAGTTTAAGGACTACTGACGCATGAATTTAACTGAGCCCTTCATTTTCTAGCTCATTTTCTTAAGGAAATGGAAACCTTATTTCCTCTTGGACAAGAAAAAAAATGCTATATGTCCATAGCAATTGAAAAATGATTGTCTTCTTTAAAATCACTCGTTTAACACTTGGATTATAATATCATGGACTCTTACATGTTTTGTTGTAGAACTTTTGAAATGTAAGCGTCTTTTGGTGTGACGGACTTTTCTTTTAAAGACGAGACAGTTGAAAGTCAGAGATAAAGTCCATTTACCAAAACCCACCAGGTTGCTAATAACAGAATCCAAGACTCCTTCCTCCAGGGTAGATCCGTTTCCTTAGGAGGTTCTTCCCCCACATGTTCCAGAGTGCTGAGATGGAAAAAGAGAAGGAAGCTCAGAAGAAAATATAAGGGAAGAAAGCAAACAGAAATAGTCGCCATTAAAACACTGACTACCATCAAGATGTGAACATGACAGTGCGGGACAGACAGGGCATTCATACCCCACCACAGTGATTCTTAACTTGAAATAGTTTTCTAGACTGAAAGTCAATTTTCTTAAACTCCATCAGTAACAATTGTCTTAGCCATCTTTTTAAATGTAATCACCATTGTGGACGACCTGGTCTATTAGAAACTGTCAAGTAGAGTGGGGATGGGGGGGTGGGGAGTGTTATTAGAGACAAAGATGGCCACCTACCTTGTCTAGAGAAAAGTTTGAGCCCTGTCTCCCTTAGAGACTGGGTGCCCTCTCCCCTGTGCACCCAGTTTTGTACACACTTAGAGAGCTCCTGGAGCCCCCGCGTCCGTGAAAAGCCCTGCTTTCACAGCGTGCCTTTGGATTTTCCCACGGTCTCTTTATTACTCGAGTGTCACAGGAAGCCCAGGGAAAGCTCGTCAAGTCACTGCTGCAAGAGGCCGAGCTTTGCTAGCTCCTGGTTCTCCCAGCCTTTGCCTTTAATTGTTCACACAGATTTAATGAATCCGGTTATCTTGTAAGGGGAGTTTGAAGCCAGCCCTGGTGGTACTGCGGGGAGAGCACTCATCTCCCACCTATCACCTTCTCTGTGAGCCCAGGGTGGCAGCCAGCGTCTGTCAGGATCACAGCCTTGGGAAGCCCGCCTGTGGGGCAGGCCTGCTCTGCCCGGGGAGGTCGCTCTGAATTGGAGTCAACTTAATGGCAGTGGATTTGGGGAGGAGGAAGGCTCACCTCTAAATTCCTGTCACATTTTCTTAGCGATCTTACCGTTTTCTAGGAGCCCTGGTGCCACAGTCAGGTAAGCCTGCAGCCACTTACCACAAGGTCAGCCGTTCAAACCTTGCAATCACTTCGTTGGAGAAGGATGTGACTGCTTCTGTAAAGACTGACATCCTCAGAACAAGCCAAAGAGCCGCTGTGCTTCAGAACATCCTCTAGGGCAGTGCTCTACAGTTTCCAGTTGGTCGATGTCTACATTGCGCCGGAAGTTAGCTTTCCTCAGCATAGTGTCACATCTGATGAGCAGGGCTGGCTGTGTTTTCAGTTGAGTAGCTCATTAAGTCGATGGCTCAAAGGATGTCTCTGGTCTGCTCCCCCAGAGTCTGTACTTTTCCACCTTACTCATAGGCACATACTCAATTTTCTCCCCACAGTAAATGGAGTTCCTTGGCCTCAGGAGGCAACGCGCAGGAACAGCCATACCTTTAACTGCAGGATGCTAATTCACCCTCCGGATGAGCCAGGCACTGAGAACCAAGAAGCTTGCCAGCGGTATGAAGTCATGCAGTGTTTCACTGTGTCTCAGCCAAAATCGATCCAAGAGGATGGAGAAGGTAAAGCACTGGGTTCCTTTAAAGTGTTTTATTGCTTTTTACACGGCGCAAGGATCAAGGAGGTAATTGAATACAGGCTCCTCTTTTGATGGCATTTTTAACGGCTATATTTCATAGCGGATTTTTAAACTGCTATGCATCTTTCTTAATTTTTAAGCCAAAAACATTTTCTAGCATCTGGAATCATTTCTCTTATAATACTCTCCAATTTTTTGTTTTGAAGTGGCATTCCCACTGAAAGTGTCAGGTTTTACCAACTTGATGCCTGGATATAAGAGATGTAACAAAGTGCATCTTCCCCCAGTAGGGAAGGGGGAAGGCTGTGGACAGCCCCATTTTTGGAAGATTCAAATTCAGTGTCTAGAGTAGTCTAATCGAGATATAAGCTGGCATTTTAAGGCCATACAAAGTAATTTTAAGAAGAATGCTTATACACAGATGAAAGCATGTAATTGAAGCCCGAGATGAATATGGCATCGATAAGAGGTGGCTGAAAATGTAGCAGTAGGTGAGTGTTCAGGGTAAACCGAGACTAAGCCAAGTTTAGGAACATCCTCAAGCTTGAAACTTCAGGGCCAGGGTAGATGGTAGATGTACAAAAGGTCATGTATTAGGGGGCCTCTCCAGGGAACTGCTGTCATCATCTACTGAGCTCTTGTACAAAACACACATGCCATGTCAGTTTCATATGTGTCTAAGGCCTGTCTTTAGCTGTGTGATATTTTGTGTGGCAAGCTGCGTGAAAGACAAAGTTTGACAATAGAACTTTGGAAAAATTGATAGTCTGAAAACTTCAAGTGTTATCAAGGTCAAGATTTTGCTTCTCCAGAAATAAAGGTTCCTTCCTTTATAAGATAATTATTGTCTACACAATGTTTGTAAGAATAGATACCGATGAGTGTTAAAATGAACTGTTAACCTGCATTTTTAAAAACACCTGTGCTGATTTAAGTCTAACCAAAACTTTTTGTTCTAGATGTCGTCTTGCAAGGACATGAGTTATAGTAGTCTCTGCTTGGTTAACTTTTATAACAACTAAAGCTACTCTTTGCTGGTTGCTAGGATTTTTGTTTGTTACACTATTAGCATGATTTCAGCATTACATCAGGTCCTGTGACATAGTATTTTCTCAGAAATGATTGATGCCAAGTGGTGGGGACAGATGTTTCCATCCTTCTCCCTTTCTTGTTTTGGGCAGATTTCCAGTCCTGTTTGATTTGCATTGCGCGGCGTTTACCTCGGCCTCCAGCACTCACGGGTGTGGAATCCTTTATGACCAAGCAAGATACTACAGGTACTCACTGTCAAGTTTAGAACCCTCTGTCAGTGCCAACCCTGTGACTGTCCTCAGTCCTGTGTATCTCCAAAATTCCGTGTCCTCCCTTTTTGTGATATTTGAATTCTGCTCACTGATCTCCTACTGAAAATGTTTTTTCTTTTTTTTTGGGGGGGGGGGGGGGAGGCATCACTGCTCTCCGGTGGTGGGAGCAGGAGGCCCAGCTTCACTGCTGGAATTGAACCTCTGTCCCAGTGGGCTGCAGTTCCGCCTACAACCACTACGCTACCGGAGCTCAGCCCTGAAAATGTTTTTTCAACAGTCGTCTTGGTATTGTGTGTGTTCGATAAGGTAGTCACTGTCATGGGAAGAATACTGGAGAGAAGAATTTTTTATAGTTACTCATGGTCACCAAAGAAAATGTTCAAATAAATTTGCACTGTAGATCTAGATATATATACCTGTAAGTGGATGGGAATATGGTGGCTATAGCGTATGCTGATAGGACTTTGAGTCCTTGTTCTTTCAATCTGTTGTTTCTTATACATCTTCAGAAGCCATTGTTTGAGTGCCGAGAAGTGTCTGCTGCTGTGTTTGGTTGTTCAGGGCATGCGATGTTGGGTCAAAAAAAAAAGAGATGTCATTTTCAAATCTGAAGTGTTTTAAGTTGGAAAAGGGATAATAAGGTGGTGTATGGGAAGCGAATAAAGAGGACATGTTTTAAAGCCCACTGGTTGGAGAAACTCCTCCTGAAGGAGGAGGTGGTGCCAGCCAGGCAAAGTGGCTCTTTTGAAGGAGGGACGATGAGGAAGGGCCCTGGTGCCAGAATGAGCCCTCCTGGCTGAGGCAGCAGAGCATGGCATGGCCAGGCACATGGAGAGACAGCGTCTGTACCTTTTTTTACTCTTTTTTTTTTTTGTGGGCATCACTGCCTCTGGTGGTCGTGGGCGCTACCCAGTGCCGCTCCTAAGAGCCGCCGCTGGATTTGAACCGCCAAGCCACGGGCTGCAGTCCCGCACTCCACCACTTACGTCATCGAGGCTCAGTCCCTCTTTACTCCTTTCTTAAGCCTACCATGGTCATGCTCCTTTTCATCTCCCACCAGTGAGCAGCGCTGATAGCTTTAATAAACCTTTGTTGAAAACCGAATGTGGTTAAGCTCTCGGTTGCTAACCAGAAAAACAAAAAAACTGTATTTCAAACATTGTCCCTGGGTGGGAAAGGGCCATCTCCTTCGTAAAGATTGCAGCCAAGGAAACCCTCTCGGGCCCTTCTCGGCAGTTCGGCTCTTCTGACACCGGGTCGCGGTGAGTCAGAATTGACTCTCTGTCACCTAGAGCCGCCAAACCAAATCTCCTGCCACCGAGTCAATCCCAGCTCAGCGCCAGTCGATGAGACACAGCGTACAGCGGCTCTGGACTGTTGTAAAGCTTGATAAGCGCAGACCGTCTCCTGTGTCCTCGAAGGAACAGCTGGTGGGTTGGAACCATCTACCTCCCAGTGAGCAGCCTGCTCCTTTAGCAATGAAGAAACAGTGCTACGGCCAAGATCGCGTAACTGAGTGTTGAGACCTGAAATCTGTAGACCATCTTCGAGACTATCGCATGACCTCCCACTGAAGCACTATCCAAAGGCATCTCTACACTATACACATGTATTATACAGAAGAGACCCCCGGTGGTATGTGGAATGATCTAAGGGCATTGTAAGAGCAGATACCTACACTTTATCCTGGATTCTGGGCTGGAGTACAAAAGGTTTTCATGGCTAGGAAGAGGTTCATGAGGAATTTTTTTTTTAAGAGGACAGTAGACCATATAAGTTTGGGAACCTCTGCTTGTACATAAATAACAAAATTCCAGCTTTGAATTTCAGTTTATTTTTTTTTCTTTGTACTTTTATGCCAGGACTTGGGCAACAAACTGATCAAACTGGAGCACATGAAATTTAAGAAGCTAAGTTCAAGAGCCTAATGCAATCTTTATTTCTTAGCAAGCCAGCCACACATACATAAGGGAGGGAGGGAAGAGTACATTGGCATGTGAAGACATAAACAAGAATAGAAGGTTTGAATAGATTATGCAAGAAAAGGGATGATGAAAAGACACAACCAGTCATTTCCTGAGCAGAAATTATGAGTGGCACAGAAATGTCAAAAATACTCAAACTTCATTAAGGATTAAGGAAATGTAAGTTTAGACTACTATGAGAGACCATTTTTTCACCAACTAGTTAGAAATAAAGAAACCTGACCAGACCAAGTGATGGAATGGATCTTAAAAAAATAGATTTAAGTATTATAAAGCTCTGTTGAATGTATGTAGACGGTACATGTGTCTTGGGAAACAATACAATTCAATATTGTAAATTGATTAATATGAAAAGAAGTTGAGTCGTCACCTCCAGCTAGACATTGTTTCTGGTTTAACTTTGAGAGCGAGACTCCCACACATGGTCAGGAGGTGAAGGGCATAGCGACATTGATGATGGAGAAATCATCTAGATGTCCACTGACGGGAAGATACAAGGACTGGGGGTGGGACAAAGGAGACGTGTACATGCATCACTATAGTACTGCTACCTATCAGTGTCTGAGGTTGCATAGTGGGTGTGCAGGTTTTCATTTAATGTAGTTCTTAATTTATATAGCTCTTACCTGGGTAATTTTGTGTCAATATGAAATTATAAAACAGATTGGATTGATCACAAACTGGATTTGTTAGCCCCTAAAGAGCTGAGGAAATAGCAGATCCACCGCTACATTTTATAAAAACATACGTTCAGTCAGTATAATACCTCACAAAGCTTACTAAGTTTTTTTCCTGATCTGCCTTTTGTTGCCTTCATCCTTGTGTGCTCTTAAGTGGAGTACTACTGATCAGTTCACGTAGTTACTTGCAGCTAATTTGAACCAGAGCCGTGTACGCAGTTTGTTTCCACCTCGTCTTCCCCAGTGAAGATCTCATCGGCAGCAGAGACAGCACAAGTCACAGAGCAAGCCCGAGGACTTTGACTTTCATTGTCTGGGTAGTTTCAGATCTTCGTAAACTCACTGCCGTTGTGGCATTGCCAATTTATAGCAACCCTCTCAGCCAGGCTAGACTTGCCCCTGTGGGTCTCTGAGGCTGTAGTTCTTTTCAGGAGTAGAAAGGCCTATCTTTTTCAGGAGTAGAAAGACCTATCTTTCTCCCTTGAACTATCTGGTAAATTCAAACATGTTACCACTAACTGGCTTCAGATTTTCTTTCTTTTTTTTTTGTGGGGTGGGGCATCACTGCTCTCTGGTGGTCGTGGGAGCTACCCAGCACTGCTCCTGAGAGACGCCGCTGGATTTGAACTGCCAAGCCCATGGGCCACAGTCTTGTACTCATCCACTTACACTACCGGGGCTCAGCCCCGGCTTCAGATTTTCTATAGGTTGACCTTGATATTTGAATTTTGACATACCAGTGCACAACATTCTCTAAAGCCAACGCAGTTTTTCATTCTCATAACACTAGTGTAATCCATTATGATCTGTAGTAAACAATGCTTTCTAATGCTTTTTGTTCATTACAGGTTGGGGGAGGACAGGAAGAATATGGTTTAGATGTAATGATTTTGAGATAAGGAAGGCTGCTGCTTGATAAGGGCCTTCAGAAGAGACTACTGCAGGAGAGAGTGCTAGAGCAAAGTGGTGAAGAAAGCAGATGGTGCCCAGCTAGCAACTGGCACAGTGTCTGGGGTCTTATAGGCTTGTGTTCAAACAAACAAGTCATCTAAGTGAGGTGTCAGCTAAGTCCCCATTGAAGAAGTACACCAGCTTGTGTGATCCAAAGACTATGATGAAAAAAACCCCAAATATGATAGAGGGAAAAGTATCAGAGCTAAAATTGTGAACACCCAATTTGTAGAAGTCTATAGAGGACAGCAGGCAAAATCTGACGGTGATCTAGTCAAGCAGATCCCCCTCTAGGCACAGGCAAGGGACTTGAACAGCTTTACTCTGACACAGAGATTATTACAAACTTGATTATGATGGATCAGACCATGGTACATAATATGATACTTAATCAGGTGGCCTTCCTTTTGATGCAACCTGAATTTGTTCTAGGCGCAAGTATTTCTTACTCATCCCATGACAGAAATATCTTCTCTGGCTTTTTAAATATTGATGCTGGCATTTTCTTTCTTATTCTTTATTTTTATTTATTTATTTATTTATTTTTAGGCATCACTGCCTTGGTGGTGGGAGTAGGAGGCCCAGCCTTTGCTCCGTGGAGCTGGAATTGAGCCTCCATCCCAGTGGGCCGCAGTTCCGCACACAACTACTACGCCACCGGGGCTCAGCCCCTTATTCTTTATTTTTATCTATTACTTTTTTTTGTTATTTTGTTTTGGTTTTTTTATTGTTTCTGTTGGGTTTCCCAGTTTGTGCACCAGAAGGAATGGATGCATAGAGACAATAATTAATGCAATGATTTATTGGGGATGTGGGGTAGATGTGGAGAGGGTATCTTAATTTGAAGAGCGAACAATGAATGTGGGAGGGGAGAGGGAGCATTCAAACTATTGTGATGATGTGTCTACAACTCCATTTTAAAAGCAATTTAACTGTGGCAGTGTATGATATGTGAATACTATGTCAAGAAAAGGGAAAAATGGAAGACTGTCTCACGATGCTGTCATAAATGTGCACTGTGGTTGTTTTTATAGGTAAAATCATCTCTATTGATACCAGTTCCCTCAGAGCTGCTGGCCGAACTGGCTGGGAAGACTTGGTGAGGAAGTGCATTTATGCTTTCTTCCAGCCTCAGGGCAGAGAGCCATCATATGCCAGACAGTTGTTTCAAGAAGGTAAACTTTTTCTCTCAATGATTTAAATTAACCTTGTGTAGTAATAGTGACTAATTTATGTAGAACTTATGGCTTGATAAGTATTTTCTCCAAATTACAGTTTTTACAATTATCAGTTGAGGGAAAGGAAGAAATGGGTAAGCAAAGTAATTCATGAGTTGATCCTGCAATTTGGGATGCACATTCTAAAGACCAGGATGTCATGTGGTGGTCACCCATCCATCCATCCTTCCATCCATCCATCCAGCAGGCATGTATCAAGTCCCCGATATACATAGAACACTGTGTTAGATGCCACGGACAGAGCACGTGACTGCCCTCAAGGAGCTCATTATCGCAGGATATTTGACCAACTGTCAAGATCACTGTGACATGGGCTCACCAAAGAAGGCAGCACATTATTCTGACTTGGATCATCATGACCAACTTCAGAGAGGAAGTGATATTTTTGTCTGGCTCTTCACAGTCATTCCCAGCCGAAGAAGCATGTTACAGGGCTTCTGGATAGACTGAGTGCTCTGCTCTCTGCTTACTTCATGGCTAAGGCAGCACCACATCTCCTGACTCAGAGTGTAGTTTTCAAGTCAAATACATGCCCTATGATATTGGCAATTTGCGAAGAGCTGCTGTGCCTTCCAAAGTACAATGGGAATGGAATTTAAGACTAGTATTTTTTTTTTACTACCCTTAAGGAGCTACGGTATTGTAAGAAAGGTAGGAGAAATTATTTGAGGATTAAGACTAGAAAGTTCTCAGACTCAAACAATGTAATTAGATGGTGTGTTTTTTAAATAGTGCCATGTGAGCTCCTCTGTGTTAGTCTGGCTTGACTAGAGAAACAAATCCATAAACACTCGTGTATAAGAAAGAGCGTTATAGACAAGAGCAATTGAATATTGAGAAAACATCTCAGCCCCATGCAGATCAAGTTCTTAAGTCCAGTATTAGCCCATCTGCCCGATACCAATCTGTGAATTCCTCTTCAGACTCATGAAGCACAGGCAGTGATGCCAAATGCAGGAAGATCCCAGACCAGTGGGTGGAAAGTCTTGTGGATCCAGTGGTGGTGGAAGCGTCCCAGCATTGGCGTGGTTCTCCATGCGGCTCCTCCAGCTCCAAGGCTCTAGCATAGCAACATGTGTTTTGTCACTTGGAATATCAACCACAGAGCATGTGTCCCACCTCCAGGGAAGAAGATAGGCGGTCCCAGAGTTCTCGGGAGAAGGCCATGTTCTCAGGGAGACCTCATTTGCTATAGCCCGATTGGCAGGCCCGACTCCAATCCCTTCACAAGTGGACAGATTATGTAACTGCTACACCCTCAATGGTTCGTCTTCGTTGGTAACCAAAATGTGGAGGGTTGACAGCCAGCCATCCTCAGCACTGCATGAGACAAGGTCTGGTGCCCTGCTCGCACTGGGAGGATGCTCAACCCTCACTGCCAACGACTCCGTTCTGATCACAGCGACCCGACGTGGGTGATCAGTTCTACTCTGTAACACACGAGGTCACTGCGAGTCAGAAGCAAGCCAGTGGCACAAAGCAACAACAAACATCATTTAAAAAGTCTTTAGAGCAATGCATAACAGATGGCATGTAAGTGACATCAGAAAAAGTCATGTCATTGTGGTAGCCTTTCTGCCCAGTGTAACATATTCCCTGACTAGATTGTTTCAATGGCTGTCCCTCAAAAACACGTTAAAATGTGCTTTCTCTGATCACCTTTAGCTTTAACAATTTTTCATACCATTAAATTTCCCAAGTTTACACATTTTTCATTAATTACATTTGAGGTCACTTACTTCCCCATCCTCACCCCAGGATGGCATCTGTATAAATCACACTATAAACCTAGTTATGTCTGAAACAACCTCTACGGAACTATGGCTATCTGGGGAGCCTCCGGCCTGATTGAGGCTATCCCTAAATATGCCATTTCCGTGGCTCTGGTCAGACATTTGTGTTTTTACAAGTCTAGGTGATCCCTAAGTGCAGCTGGTTTAGCAATCACTAAAGTCACCCACTGGTCACAGACATTATGACTTCCTTGATTAGGAATGGTACTTGGCCTATGCTTACTCAAGTTTGGTAATCCATCGCCATTCCCTGCCTAAAGTGCCCGAGTAATGGTCCCCTGGTTATGCTTTAGCTTTATAAGTTGGGCCTTCCATCGTTCTGCTTAGAAGACTTTCCATTGTATTTACTCTAACATTTCCATAAGAACCAGAGCTGGTCTGGACTATAGTGTCCTTGTCCAAATGACCAGGCTCCCCACACCTGTGACTGAGCCACAGCTCACGGTGCATTCTTCTTTAACACAGTCCTCCACAGAAAAATTTTCTGTAAACTAAAGTAGAAGTCATCAATATAATCCAATACTTTCTCCTATCAGTCATTTCTAGTGTAGTCATCTACCTTTTGTGTGTGTGTGTGTCAACTCAATAGAAGTTACTTTGTATTTTTCACAGAATTAAGTTGTCCAAAACACTCCTTGCTCTGCTTTTAGTGTTTTGGAGAGTCTCGATAACTTGCCAAAGTTTTTTCATCAATTGAGTGCATTTTGGGGAGTTTGTTTTTGTATTTATACTCAGTAGTACTTAACCTTATCAGGTATAGCCATGAAATAACAATTGTTTAAAATGTTGGCCTGCTGAATTAAAATCTCAGGCTACCTCTATTTTTAACAAGCTCCAAAGGGAATGCTTGTGTGTGCCGGAGCCTGAGAACCACAGGTCTAACCACTCAGGAATGGACAGAGTCACAATCTCTGTTTGCCGCACCTTGCCCTCCCTTTACTTAGAGGCCCTGGGGAAAGAGTCAAACAAATTATGCCACTGCCCCTCTCATTTTATGCAAAACTTCCCAATGATTAATATGAAGGGAAGAAGAAAATTACCCTCCATCTGTTTTTTTCCCTGTGCATTAACTTATTGTGAAATAAAAGTATACATAGTTTGGGAAAGGCCCTCAGGTGGTTTCGTTCTGAGCTGTTACTTACAAAGAAAGGTTCAGGGTACAGTGTTGCTCACCAGCCCCAATAAGACTCATCTGAAGTGGTTGTTAAACTGGTGACTCCACGCCGTTCATAGTCTGAGATAATTTCCTCACCAGGGAATTTTGGAAAGCATTAACCTAGGCTCCACATATTTTAATAGTTATTGCCAGAAAATGGTATTTCCTGCTCAGTGAAGTGTGTGAAAGGTTTCGGTCCCTCACTTATCGGTGTTCAGAGCACAATTTAAGATTAAGTATTTAAGTCACTGTGCTGTCCAAGAGGGTGGTCCCTAGTTGCAGGTGGCGGTTAAATAATTGAAATTCTGCTAATGTGACTGAGGAACTGAGATTCACATGTTATTTTATTTTAAATTGAAATCGCCACATGGGAAGGGTTGGTATTGATGGTTGCACCACCTGGTGAATATAATTATTTGTGAACTTGCACACTTAGAAATGGTTTAAATTGGGATTGTTTTTTATCTTTGGGGACCACAAGGAAATTCCTTTTAAAACAGTCCATCGGGTCGGTGACTACCATGTTGGGCAGTGCACCTCTAGGTTGAAGAGCCAGTTGAGTGCCTTTCAGCAGGATAAGGGCAACCCTGGGGATGCTCTTGGGACACACTGTTGTGCTGCGAATGGCAAGACTGGCGATTCCAATCCACCAGCCATCTTTAGGAGACTGTCAGCTCCTAAACCTTTATATAGAAACCTTTATTTAGAGTTACTATGAATTGGAATCAACTTGATGGCAGGGGGTTTGAGAAGAGCAATAATTAATAGTAAGGAAATAGATAAAATGTTATCAACAAAATAGCATAAAACATACTGTGTTCCTTATCTAGCTCTTTCTATATCTGTATAGCTTTATTATCCCAGGTTTACAATTTATTTTACTTTTTCATGCTAGTTGCATTTTCCAAAGTATACTATTAGAAGAGATATTAAGAGTTGGGATTGTACTCAATTTTGCTACAGCAAACTCCTGTATCCTACTAAATGTACCAGTTTCCATTAAAATAGTTGTTTTCACTTACTATTTAATTAAATACTACATTTCTCCACATGTAATATTTAGTAAGTGTACGAGGCATTTAGCTTAAGTTGCTGGACGGGTAAGGAATGTGATTAGGTGGCTGTAAGTCTTCATCCCATCAATTAAGTTTAAGTCTTGGTTTTGGTACTTCGGCAGATTTATATATATTATTGACTCATAACAGATTATGCCCTCATCAAGTTCACTATAGACCTAAGACAATAAAACATCATGTTTGCTCTCTAGATCCAACAATGTGGAACTTCAAAATTATTTACTGATCACTTACTTTATAGTTCATGTTTTTTAAAATGTAATTGAAAGCTTTGGGTAAGACATCTGGAAAAAGAGTACAAACATTCATTATAGGTTAAATTAGAATTGTCATTTTTGCTAGTTTTTGTGCTTTAGTGAGTATGATTTTTTCTTTCTTATAACTACATTATTATCTTTCTTAAAAATTGAATTTTGTGGTACTACTAAATCATCGATAACATTTTATTACTGTTAATAGTTCTAAGATCAAAGTAAATTATGTTGTTTATCCAATAAATTGAGTGCGATAGTTGAGTTTTTGTTCCTTATATTCTTAATCGTTGCCTTTCTTTTAGTTTGTTTATTACCTCAGAACCTTCAAACTTAAAAAAGATGTTTGTTACATATACTCTAAGTTTGTCAAAAGGAACCTTAGTGGTTCATATTCTTAAGTGAAGGGCTAAATTTGGATCTTAACTAAGGCATTCTTACTGCAGTTTTACTTACTAGAGTTTTGCTAGTTATGTCTTTATAGAATTTTTACTAACATAGTCAGCCAGCAAAAGCAAAACAGCCGTTTTTAACAAAAGCATGGTAGAGATCACTGGACAGCACAAAGGGCAAGAGAGCGCCCCTGCATTCTTAGCAGAGCTGGCCCGGGGCGGGAGAGAATCACGGAAAGTTGCCCTTTCCCCTGTGCGGGGTTTCTTCATGATCCGGACTGACGTGAGGAGGCACCTACACATGTAGCAGTAAATGAAACCTTTCCATCAGTGGTGCATATTTCCACGGGCATCCCTTCCCCCCCCTCAAGTACTTGCGTTATCTGCACTGTTGCTTATTTGAGTCTGCGGACTGGGAGGGCATGTAGACTGAGGTTCTAGTCAGAAATACAGCCTGGTAAGTCGCCTTTGCCCACTGTAACAAGTATCCGGATTTTAACTAGGTTTCTTTTTTGTTTGAAACAGTGATGACTCGTGGCACTGCCTCCAGCCCATCCTATAGATTCATATTGAATGATGGGACAATGCTTAGCGCCCACACCAAGTGTAAACTTTGCTACCCTCAAAGTCCAGACATGCAACCTTTCATCATGGGAATTCATATCATCGACAGGTACTACTTCTTTGGAGAGCTTCCTATGAAATAAGTCAATTCACATATTTCTTCTTAGAGAACTTTTTTTGGGACTCTTGATGGCTAGAAAACAGAAATTCCAAATGAGACATAAAACTGGAACGGTGCAAACAATAGATTCCTATTAAGTTTCATGGTTTTGTTATCTTTCCATAGACTGGTAGTTCACAAAAGGAGCTAGGGAGGGCGAGGCTGCATCTGGAGGGGTGGGGAGTGGGATGGGTCAACTTTCCATCTGTAAGCTTACGGTCTTTTCAGCGTTCAGAGTGTGTGAACATTGTCATGATTTTGATTTTAAACACAGATTTATTTTCATTAGGGCAAATTCGATGGCTCTTGGTTTCAAACCGACAGTTTCTCACAATTCATTAAACTGACAACTTGAGATTTTTAAAATGTCATGACCACTATTTTCTAGTTACATTTAAGTATGCCTTGCAGTGGTAGTATACATGGCAAATCCATGGAACTGTTCTTTCAAGATCTTTTCTTTGAAACTATATAAAATTTAGCACTAAAGAAAGACTGAGACATTTTCCCTCACTTCATTTTTTTCTCATTGGACATTATGCTTACTGCACCATGAAAATCCAGTCACAAAGCTGTTGTCCTGGACTTGAATATAGAATTCAGTGACAAACTGAATTCAGTATTCTCTTTTTGTTTTGTTTTGTGTTTTTCTTTCTATTGTTAGTTTAATTTATGCCTGAGAGTGAAATTAACACAGTTCTTTTTCTTACCCCACCCCCGCCCCAACATATTGTGACTTCTCTTTCAAAACATCTGCTATGCCTGCATATCACCTGTTTTAATTTTTGCATCAATGACAGTATTTTCCTTACCCAGTCTTCCTCTTTGGAGTTGAAATACTTAAAAGCTGTAACAAGGGGGTGGGGCTGGGGCTAGGGGTGTGTGATACATTGTCAACAAAATTATGGGAAGTTTCTCTTAAGACCCAGAGTGATGATGTCATGTAAATTGTTTGCACTAAATGTAGGAACAGTTAAAGCCATAGTTAGTGGGCCCCTGGTGGTACAGTGGGTTTTGAGTTGGACTGGTCATCATGAGGTCAGCAGTTTGAACCCACTGGCCACATTTACAGGCCGGGAAAACCTGCAGGAGCAGTTCTACTCAGTCCTGCAGGGTCAGAATCAACTGCGAGGCTGAGTCAAGATGGTGGCAGTGGGCTTAGGGTAGTTTGCTTTTCAAAAAGAAAAAATATAAAGGCTATTGGATTTTTCCCTCAAAGCTAACAAAGATGTCTTTCCCAAATACTACTAAAACCACTATATCAAATTGGAGGGACCATACACACTATTTCCTACTTCATGGGTACTGCTGCTTTGTAGTAGTACTAACCAGTCCACTTTTTTGTTGGGGGCATCACTGGGCTCTGGGGGGGGAGTAGGTGGCCCAGCCTTTTTGCTCCTGTGGAGCCACTGCTGGAATTGAACCTCCATCCCAGTGGGCCGCAGTCCCGCACACAACCACTACGCCACTGGGGCCAGGCCCAGTCCACTTTGTTTTCTTCATTTAAACCATACAGATGCTCCTTATTAGATAGTTTGCAGTGTTGATTAGTTTAATCGTCTTGTTTTATGGAATGCATCATTAAAAAATGATAGTGGAAACACATGAAGGTGTCTGACGAATGTCTTTCCCCCACCTCCTCTAGGGAACACAGCGGGCTTTCTCCTCAAGACGACACTAATGCTGGAATGTCAATTCCCCGAGTGAACCCCTCAGTCAATCCTAGTATCTCTCCAGCCCATGGTGGGGCCCGCCCATCTGCATTGCCCCCGTCCAGCAGCAGCATGGTTTCTGCCAGAGTAAACCGCCAGCAGAGCTCAGACCTTCATAGCAGCAGCCAGAGTAATTCTAGCAACAGCCAGGGGAGCTTTGGGTGCTCACCCGGAAACCAGATTGTAGCCAGTGTTGCCTTAAACCAGGGACAGGCCGGTTCTCAGAGCAGCAATCCCTCCTTAAACCTCAGCAATTCTTCGATGGAAGGTACAGGAATAAGCCTAGCACAGTTCATGGCTCCAAGAAGACAGGTTAGCTCTGGGTTGGCAACACGGCCCAGGATGCCAAACAACTCGTTTTCCCCTAATATCCCCACTCTGAGCTCGCCCGCTGGCATGACAAACAGTGCCTGTAATAACAGTAGCCGGTCTTACTCCAACATCCCAGTCACATCGTTACAGGGCCTGAATGAAGGACCCAACCACTCCGTCGGCTTCTCCGCCAGCTCGCCAGTGCTCCGGCCGATGAGCTCACAGAATTCACCCAGCAGGTTAAATATGCAGCCGGCAAAAGTGGAGTCCAAAGACAGCAAAGAGATCACATCCATTTTAAACGACATGATTCAGTCTGGCAGCAGCTCCAGTGAGGGCAAGCCTCTGGACTCGGGGCTCCTGCATAACAGTGACAGGCTGGCGGAGGGGGACAGTAAGTACTCGCAGACCAGCCACAAGCTGGTGCAGCTGTTGACAACCACGGCCGAGCAGCAGCTAAGGCACGCCGACATGGACCCTACTTGCAAAGATGTCCTGTCCTGCGCGGGCACCTCCAGCTCTGCCCCCGGGAACTCCACAGGGGGCACCTGCCCCTCCTCTCACAGCTCGCTGACAGAACGGCACAAAATTCTGCACCGGCTCCTCCAGGAGGGGAGCCCCTCAGACATCACCACACTGTCGGTGGAGCCGGATAAAAAGGACGGCGCATCGACGGCGGGGCCGGGGCCTGCACAGGTCCAGGGCAACTCCAGCATAAAACTGGAGCCGGACGCGTCCAAGAAGAAAGAGTCCAAAGACCATCAGCTCCTCCGCTACCTTTTGGATAAAGACGAGAAAGATTTAAGATCAGCTCCTAACCTGAGCCTGGATGACGTGAAGGTGAAACTGGAGAAGAAAGAGCAGATGGATCCCTGTACCACAAACCCCGCCCCGATGGCCAAGCCGGCCCCCGATGAGGTCAAGCTGGAGGCGCAGAGCCAGGTGGGTAATCGCTTGCCGCGTGAAAGAAGCATTCCAAGGGGTTTGTTTTTATTTTCTTCCTATTTCATTTGTTTGACCCCACCCAGAGACCAAATTGGGGTTCCCGCTCTATTTTGCCCTACCCCTTGGGCATACACTAAAAGCTTTGCGTCAGTGGTTTAAACAACAAAACTGGTACCCTTCCCAGTTCTCTTTCGAACTTTGCGGCGTGGAGCAACAATATTAGTGCAGCAGTCTGATAAAAGAGATTTTCTGTTTCAGGAAAGTCAATTCACATCTTCGGATATATATATATATTTTGCATCACTGCTCTCCGGTGGTGGGAGTAGGAGGCCCAGCCCCACTGCTGGAATTGAACCTCCGTCCCAGTGGGCCGCAGTCCTGCACACAACCACTACGCCCCCAGGATATATATTTTTTAATACCACTCCTCAACTCCCTTTATTTACTTTCAGCCCAGAACTCTTAAGAGTCAACCCCACTCCCGCCCCAGGAATCTGTACTTTAAAGAAGCCCCCCAGAAAACTCTGCTGTGTAGCTAAATTGGGGACCTGGAGTATAGAAGAAGCGGGGCAGCCTCTAAGGCAGGCAATGCTCCCCACTAGGACTTGGTTTTGATTTCCTTGGACGTCTTCTCCACGGATGTTGGCCTCCCCCTCCAGTTCTTACTGCCCTTGACCTCCACCAGCGAGTGGTGGCCTGGATGTTTGAGGTATCAGAAAGCAAGCAAACAACGCCATCTTGATACAGAAATCAGTATGGAGTAGAACCCTCTATCCTAGGTGCATGGCAGTGTGCTGACAGTGAACAAGCACCTCCATCTATTGGATAATTGCTGTGGGTTTTGAAGAAAGGTAAGAAAAATGGCGATCCTTCTCCTCCAGGAGTTTACTGTTTATTAATAGACTAAGCAGATACTTTTATCAACCATTCTGTCTTTCCATTGTGAAACACAATTCACTCCTCCCCCGCCCCCCTCCCGCCCCACAAAGGTCCTTCAGTTTCTTGAACCAGCTGGTTCTTTTTGCCCGCTGCTCACCAAACTCTCTCTCGTCCCTCAGGCATGCAGCATTCTAGACACATGGGGGGTCTTGTGGTTCCTGGGATAAGCCATGTCACCTCTAAGCATCTTCTGCCTTGCTCTCCTTTCTGTGCCAGATGAACTTCTGCTCGTCCTTCTCAAACCAGCACACTCCTCATCTCTGACGCCTCCCCCTCCTCCCTGCTCCCGTCGTGCTTCTGTTGTCTCCACTCACTACGTGTAGTGACGCTGGTTTTTTTTAAGCCCTCTCTGCTTCTAAAGGAGAAGTTGTTGCTGTACAGAGCAACAACTATTGTCTGTTTTAAAAGCTGAAAGACATCTTTAGAATAACGGTGTTAAAACTCTGGCTTCAAAAGGAACCCACTGCCCCTCCTCCCCCACAACTCACAGGCAGTGAAGCTGGTTTCAGCTCGTAGTGCTCCCAGGTAGAAGATGCTTCAGCGGCAACAGTGAGACTAACTCTTAAGGGAGCAGACAGCCCCATCTTTCCCCCACAGAAAGGGTCTGCCCTGGGTCTGCACTTCCGAGCTCTGCAGTTAGTAGGCAGCGCATGCCCCACAGCACCTCCATATTTCGAATGCAATGCCATCGTGAACATTCTGGTACATCTATTTGGGATCACGTGTGCACCTATTTCTGTGGAGTCCATTCCTGAGAGTAGACTCATGGGCTTAAAATAGGAATATGTTCATCCTTAGTAATAATACCAAACAATTTTCTGTAGCACAAGAGTTCCTTGTAGTTGTTCCAGGTCTGCCAATACTTGATCCTGTCATTCCTTCAACTTCGGGCCGTTGTGGGGTTTCTGGTGGTATTTCATCCTTTCAGTTTGCATCTTCATGATAAAATGTATTCATCATTTGGCTATCCTGTTTTGCAAATTGCCTACCGAGTTCTTCCTGTTTTTGTATTGGCGTGTAAAAAGTTCTCTAGATATTTTAGATACGTGCGGGTGTCTTCTCCATGTGATTCACTCCTCTTCTGTGACTCGCCTGCCCACTTCTGATCCTTTTTAATAAATTGAAGGCCTTCGTTTGAATGTAGCCCAGTTTGTTGATATTTCCCCCTTCCTGGTTTTGCACGCATGGAACAAAGGACACATTCAGAAATGTTCATAACGGTTTTATCCATATTAGCCCAGAGCTAGAAATAATACAAAAGTGCTTCACAGCGAAATGGGTAAGTACACTCTGGTATAGTCACATGATGGAATGCTATGCAGCAATGAAAAAGGAATGAACTAGTGCCATGTGTGACAATAGAAAAAAGTGACTCAGGGGAGGTGTGTTGGCACAATTTTGGCCACGGTGAGCTCAACCATAAAAATGACAAGTATGACTCAGGACTGGGCTGCGTTTTGCTCTGTTGAACGTGGGGTCGCCTTGTGTCAGAGCTGACTCCATGGCCCTACCAACACCCACAACAGTACTGTGTGACAGGACATCTGAACCCCGAAGGAGAATATTCAGAGAAAGAAGCCAGGCTCTACTTGCATACAATAGAACCAGTCTGTGTGAGTGAATGAAACCCCCCGTAGTAGATAGTATCATTATTGAGTGGGACATTTTTACGTGTCGTGTTTTTAAATTGTGGCAAAAATATACACAACAAATCATTCTCCATTTCAACACCTTCTACATGTGTAATTCCGTGCAATTGGTTATACTCTGTTCTGTAACCATTCTTGCTCCCTTTTCCCCAATTATTCCACCAGCATTAACATAAACTCAATGTTCCCTAAGCAAAACTCTTCATCCTTCACCCATAGTTCACTTTGGTTTCGCTCTCTCTTTTTTTTGGGGGGGGTGGGGTGGGGTGGGGTGGGGTGGGCGGGCATCACTGCCCTCTGGTGGTGGGGGTAGGAGGCCCAGCCTTTGCTCCTGTGGAGCCGCTGCTGGAATTGAACCTCCATCCCAGTGGGCTGCAGTCCCGCGCATAACCACTGCGCCACCAGGGCTCAGCCCTTCTCTCTTTTTTTTTAAAGCAGCTTTCTTAATATAAAATTTCCATACCATACACGTCCATAGCTAAGTCAGTTTTTTTTCTTTTTTCACATAGTTAAGTCACTTTTTGTTTGTTTTGTTTTGCGGCATCACTGCTCTGCGGAGGTGGGAGTAGGAGGCCCAGCCCCACTGCTAGAATTGAACCTCCGTCCCAGTGGGCCGCAGTCCCGCGCACAACCACTGTGCCACCAGGGCTCAGCCCAGTTAAGTCACTTTTAACAAGTGGCAAATCCCTCATCACAAACAATTCTAGTGCTTCCTGCCCCCTCCCACACTCATTTGTTCCTGAGTTGAACATTTCATATTGATGAATTATTGCATAAGGCGATTATAGTAGAAGAATATACTCAGAGTAAAAGTTAAGGTCCCTTTTCTTCTATACAGAGCCCCAGACAGATGGACTCTGTCTGCTGCTTTTTAAGCCCTTAAGTACTAACAGTCCCACTGAGATCTCGGATGCTGATGCATAATTTATTTCAAAAACTCCCTATGTGCTTAAATTTTTTTTTGGGGGGGGGGGCATCACTGCTCTCCAGTGGTGGGAGTAGGAGGCCCAGCCCCACTGCTGGAATTGAACCTCCGTCCCAGTGGGCCGCAGTCCCGCGCACAACCACTTCGCCACCGGGACTCAGCCCCTATGTGCTTAAATTGTGAAGAGAAATTTGTGTAAATTTGCTATTCGTTTCACCATGAAAGTATCCTCTTTTGCAAAAAAAAAAAAATTAAATGTGACAGAAAAATCAACATGATCCATAATGCCGCCATGCCAGCACAGTTCTCTGGACACTTCTTTCCAGGGTAGTCTTTTTCTTTTGCATCCGTTTTATAACAAGACAGATAAATATTACGTGTCTGTTCCCCTCCGTCCTGTGCTATATTAATACCATGTTTCATGTATGCAGATTATTGTCTCCAGTGGACTGTTCATGTCGAGTGAAAGAGGTCCCAGTGGTTCTAATTATGCTTCTCTCTTCATTCTCTCATGATCACACTTAAGTCATAGAGTTTAAAGGAACTGCTTTTTTTCTACATTATTTCTTATGAAAGTGTGGACTAGGTTTCCTCTAACTTGGTTTCCATTTTCAGTTCACAGCAGACCTCGATCAGTTTGATCAGTTACTACCCACGCTGGAGAAGGCAGCCCAGCTACCGGGCTTGTGTGAGACAGACAGGATGGATGGAGCAGTCCCCAGTGCCCCTATCAAATCGGAGATCCTGCCAGCTTCACTTCAGTCCGCCGCTGCCAGACCCACGACCAGACTGAACAGTATGTGTCGGTGCAAACGTTCGTTCCGGGTGTTTAATGACTCTAGGGATTGGCACTTTCTCATTGGCTAGACCTTTGGTTTGCTGGGAGCCTTGGCACAGTGGTTATAGTGCATGACTGATAACCAAGAGATCAGTTGCTTGAGCCACCAGCAGCTGCCCTGGAGAAGGAGGTGACATTCTGCTTCTGTAAAGACTCCTCCAACCAATTGCTATGAAGTTAATTTAGACTCCTTGGAGGAGCCTTTGGGCCAGTTCTACTCTGACCTACATGGTTTTGGGGAATCATATAATCTATCTATATATCTCTCAATCTGCATATAAGATGCATAGATATGCATAAAATACATATATGCAGTATGCACACAATTAGACATGTACATTGTTCTTGTGTCTTTTCTTTCCACTTCAGCAGAATCTCTACCCTTTTGTAATTTAACATGAAGGTGAATTGTGAAGAGCAGCAGTGCATGTTGAGATGATCTATTCTGTATTCTTACCCCCAAACCCCCCCACCCAGTCCCCCCCGTAGCAGGACTTTGATATGGGTTTAGATCCGATTTCCCAAAGTGTGTTCCTTTGAGTTGCAGAGAGATGATTCTGTAGTCAAATATGAAGTGCAAGTGCTCTATGATTCTTACATTCATTCCCCTATTACTGAAGTTTCCATCAGTTTATAAAGGCTTACAACAAAGGTTTTGAGATGCCCTATGTTAAAGAAACCAGTTTAGATTTCTTTTACTGAGTATTTCCTAAGTCTACTTGACTAGAAAGTGTCTCTTTTCAAATAATTCATGTCACCCCACAGAATGGAGCACTGGTCAGAAGACAGCTTTGCATAGAAACTCCTTGTTCTAACCCAGTGGAGCATTTTCATTATTAAGAGACATGTGATTCACAAAGAGAGAGCTGTCAAAAGTTGTTTCACCCATCAAATTTTGGAGTTGGAAAAGCAGTGATAATTTCTCCAAACTGAACTTCACACTAAGGAAATGAATTCGCACTCTTACAAAATGTGCCTGGATTCTTGACCCAAGTCCTGACTCTTCCTTCTGGTGGTTGTGGGACTTCTTTTATTTCATCCTGACTGCACCTTTTAACTCGCAATGGTCCAGTCATTTCCTGAAAGTTCCCCGAGATGCCCAGGCAGCCGGGAAGAAAACGGCTTGGGAGTCCTCCATGCTGTGTTCGGCAGAGGTTTTCAGCTGACCAGAGCAGCGGATGAGGAGTCAGGTGCCGGGATGCAAGCCTCCCATTCTGTTTGTTAGCAATGTGATTTCAAGCAAATGAACTTTCTGACCTTTGTTTTCTTTATCTGCCGCATAAAAGGCGCATCCTTTTTGGGCCGTTTAGATAGGATCAAAAATGAAAGGAAATGAGTTCGAAAGTTTCTTCTCATTGAAACTTAGATTATTTGCAGATTCTGTGCTGTCAGACTCAGTGTAGTGCAGACTGAGGGAGGCAAGAATCAGTGCACACGGAGGCTTTCATCTTGGTCCCCTTCCTCATCAGATGTGGGAAGCTGGAGGGGAGGGGTTTTTGTCGGGATGTCTTTTGATCGGAAGCTGCCTCCAACTACTTTTATTCTGATATTACAATGTCTGTGCCCCCAAGAGTTTAGCTAATGTTGGTCTAGTCTTCTCCCTTTATTTCCCACCGTCCAAAGCCTCCAGATTTTTATGATCTTTCCTGTCATAATTGGGTTTATCCATTTACATTCACTGGTTGTGTTTATCTTAAAATTTTCATTTATTATGTTTGTTAGTGTGGGGGGGTTGTTTTTGTTTTACTACCCCCGCTCCCACCCCACCCCACCCCCCACCTTCGGTTGGTTAATGTTCTCTGTCCATTTTCCCCTTCGAATCATCAGTCTTAGAATGATTTCACTTGCCGTTGGGTGCCATCAAACCCCTTCAGACTCATAGTACCCCTGTCTTCCAGCCTGTCTGTTTGCTTTGGGTTCAAGGCAAAAGATACAAAATGCAGGATTCAGAACACTCACGTAGGGCTGAGTCCCAGTGGCGCAGTGGTTGTGCGCGGAACTGCGGCCCACTGGGACGGAGGTTCAATTCCAGCAGTGGGGCTGGGCCTCCAACTCCCACCGCCGGAGAGCAGTGATGCCCTGCCCCCCCCCGCCCAAAAAAAAAAAAACACTCATGTATAAAAGACTCTTAGAAATGTCTTCTGATCCATCAGCAGTTCACCTCCCAGGTGCTGCTGGGAGTAGAAGTAAAACGCTTCCATCGCCGCCGCAGCTCCCCTGCCAGCGCTCTTACCTGGCCAGAGCATCTAGTGGCTGCAACTGGGCGGGGGGAGGTTGATTGCATCGAAACTGTGGGACCCGGACCTGAGGCGTCCGCACAGAAGGTCGAACGTGAGGTCAGGCGCACAAAAGATGTATGGACAGTTAACAGACCTCAGGTGGCTGGGGAAAGCGACACAGTTAGAACAGTGTTGGCTCGCATACCCGAAAATCAATTTATTCTGCTCTCATACTATAACGATGATGTAATGATGCAGTGGCAGGACGGACGGGTGAATTTAAGGTCCCAAATCCCTTTCCCCCAGAACTTTGAGAGCTTTGCTCCATGATCTTTGCATGATACTATGGATTTGTGAGCAGGAAAGATGATTTGGGAGAGATTCTGGGTGCAGTTTTCCAGCTGAAAACTGAAGCTTCAGCCATTGCATCCTTTGCATCGACGTGATCGTGTTTTAATTTGCGGAGACTGTTTTTCTTTCCCCTAGGAGTCTCCTTTGTGGGTGTGATAGACTGCATGGTGATATTTCTTACCGTTACTCCAGTATTCAGTGATCTTTAGTACCGATGCTTTCACCATTCACCTTTCTTTCTTCCTTTGTTAAATGTCCTGTTTCGCTCTCCCACTGTGGAATTTTCTTGAATGTTTTGTGAAATTTGACCCTTAGGTGGCCTAAAAGACCCAAAATAAAAATGTTTGCTGGTTAAAGTAAGAAGCCCTTTCCCCCGGTAATGGACCTAGGTGCTGATGATAGAAACCAGTGTCCCTTTGGGGAGGGGATTTGGAGGGGAGGAGCTTGGGGGAGAGAGATCCCTCAAGGCGGCACTAGCACCCTTTCTGGAATGCCCTGGGTGGAACCTTGGTCCCTTAGGTAGATAGCCAAGTCAGCTGCAGGGACCTGGTGGCAGCTGGGCTGTTATCCCTTAATTATTCCACAACTGTCCCTGGTCTGTACCTCCATCCAGCTCAAATGACCCCTGAGCTGGAAGTTATCCTGATGTTCTCCTGGAGCAACATCCCCATGGGGGAAAATCTTCTCCTTTTTCTTTGGAAAGCTTCCTAATTTAGTGGAGCTATGAAGCCATCCATTGGTCTCCCATCTGTGTTTTATCTTTTGGAAGTTCCGTATTTTCTAAATTACTGCTATGTTTCTCCTTGGACTACTGTCTGCTGTAGAATATTTCCTCCTTTGATTTCCTTTGTGATTTCAGTGGCCTTTTGGGAAATAAGAAACGACACAGGTGGTACAGGGACCACAACACTCCAGAGACTCTTCTTCTGTTTACATAAGAGAAAGCTAAGATCCAGCAAGTCAAAAGGGAATCCCACACCCACAAAGAAAAGCGCCCACAGTTACCCAGTTAGTATGGATAGAACTATGATTTCCATGTGCCTCCTGGTCCCACAACCCATTCTCATTCTCTCTCTCTCTCTCTCTCTCTCTCACACACACACCCTCACACACAGTCACACACACACACACACACGATGGTGGGACTGATGACTCATAATTTTGAACAAGAATGTATCCAGACAAATGTTGAATTTTCAGCATAGACAATTTAAGGGACTGAGAATATTGTTAATTAGAATACGTGCCTTTTTTGGCAATACTCTGAAAACCTCTTGAGAGTGTGTCTGACTTGAAATTTTCCAAAGATCTTTGGAATTAAATGTGTTGATTAATAATAATAATAATAATAATAATAATAACACCGTTACTCTTTTGTTTTTATTTGAAAGCTGGAATTAGGCGTAACTGTGATCAGATTGGGAACCCTGGTGGCATAGTGGGATACTGAGTTGCTAACCAGTAGTGGTTTGAACCCACCAGTCCCTCTCAGGGAGAAAGATGAGACTGTGTGTGCTCCTGTAAAGATGTACAGTCTCAGAAGTCCAAAGAGGCAGGTTTGCCCGTCCTGTAGGATTCTCCAGGAGTCGGAATCGACTTGATGGCAGGGAGTTTGAGTTTGGTGAGGTAGGAGGAACAGTATGCACCTAAGTGCATATGTCCGAGAGCATGTCAGAGTACATTACATAAAGCTCAGAAAGCAGGAAGAGATAGCCAAGAAGAACAAATGGAAATGGTCAACTCAGGGAGGAAGTGGGGAGAATGCTGCCACACTGTGGGGATTGTAGTCACTGCCAGAAATCAAAATCCCAGGATGTGTGAACTGTGGAATGAAAAGCCAGCATGTTCTGTAGACTTTCACCCATGTCCCAGTAGAAAAGGAGAGGCAAAAAAGACTGGGTGACTCCAAGGATAAAGGCTGCCAAAAGGCCCTTCTCAGAACTGATACCCATATCTGACCTCAGTGTTCCTGTTCCCACAAATTCCTTATCAACACACTGGATTATTTACTGTCTTGTTTTTGGTACCCTGCTTTGTCACAGTGTCTCAAGGCCATTTTTTAACCTGCGTTTTCTTATTGTGAATAGGTTGATTAGTTTTTCACTGAACTTTTGTGAACAGTTTGAACTCTAACCACTGATCTATTGGGTTATTGAGTTTCTCTTCTTAGTGATTTATAGAAATCAGTCCTTTTTCTCTATATTTTTTTTAATGAAACACTGTAACTGTTATGCGCAGGCACTGCTGGCTATAACCCAAAGCAGAACCTGAAACCTCTTTACCAAGAGCTGAAGGGAGTAAACTATGAGCATCAGTGTCAGGACACTGTCAGAGTGTGCAGAAGCCACCCTCAGGGTAAAGACAGTGCTGTCTAGGTGGTGTGCAAGTGCTGTGTAAATTATTTAATCACCTGAGGCTTTTGCTGAGTTCACTGTGGCTAGTAGAGTTGTAAAGCAGAGCCTTCTTTTAGACACTATATATAAAAAGTATGATGTTGACGCCTCTGCAAAAATGATAAGAAATATGAGTAGCTCGATGAGGAATCTGCAAGGTCTTGTTTTGCCCCCTCTTCTCTGATAGAGGGAGTGGGGGTGGTGAGGGTGAGCTGGCGTTGAGTAAGCTCTGGCATGTACAACAGAAGGACACAGCCCAGCCCTCCACCATCTTCACAATTCTTCTTTCTTCACAATTGCAACAAGTGTTGCAATCAAGCGAGCTGTCATTTAGAGTCTTCCTCTTTTCCACTGACCCTCTACCAAACATGATGTCCCTGTCCAGGGACTAGTCTCTCCTGATCCCCAGTTCAAAGTACGGGAGACAGAGCGGGACCCAACCTCACTTCCACGGCGAGTTCAGATTGTACTTCTTCCAACACAGATTTGTTTGTTCCAGCATTCAAATGCACCAATTCTTCCGCAGTCTTCCTTAGTCATTGCCTTTCACCTACATTTCACGCAATTAAAAGTACCTTGGCTTGGGTCAGGCACACCTGAGCCCTAGTGGGTGAGTTTATTTCAAATGCTTTGTGCCTGTGTGTGTTTCTTTTATCCATACCTTTTCATCTCTGTGATACTACACAGACGTGACCAAACGTAGGTTTGTTTTCCTGAACCAAGAGAGATCACTTGTGTATTTCATAAGAGTCCGTCAAATCCTAGAAAAATTTCATAGACGCCAAAATCAAAGGAAGTCAGAAAAGGTTGAAGTGACTTCTAGATTATAAACCGCTTTCTGTTGAGTACACTAAGTTTTTTTTGTTTTGCTGAAATCTGTTTTATTCATTTATTGTAATGACTAACCCTACCTCAATAAACACTCTATTAAAACTTCAAAACTTAAAAATTTTTCTTTTAATAATTAACATGTGTTCATTTATAAATTTCACATTAAAAAGAAAATCACAATCAGCCAAGGCTATATGTTTGTTGGTCAGATTATTTTCTATTAATAATGTAAAAATGACATGGAGAGCTCCTTGCAAAAGTTTCTCTTTACGAGAGGGGAGGGGAACCAAACTTACCAGCTCAAGGCCCAGTCCGATGTGGCGGAGCTTGGACATTACCCATTCTTATACCAGCCCTCTCCAACACTCCGTTTCTCCACTGGATTTGATGAAAAATTGCAGTGACCACACAGAACTCACAACCACTGCTCGGAATGATGGACTTTACAATTCAGAATCGGAAATGTCCACTCCTTCCAGTCGGGACAGCCTCTTTTAAGCCATGCCCAAAGGCTTCTTAGCATCGTCCCCCTTTGAACAGTGCGAGACAGCTCTTTTGGTGCTGGCCATAAAGGATCCCAGGTTGTGTGGTAGTTACTCTTTGGACTGCAGCCTGCACGGTCAGCAGTTCAAAACCACCAGCCTCACCTCATAAGAAAAAACAGGGCTTCCTAATCCTTTTAACAGTTCATCTTGGAAATGCACAGGGTCATATCTACCCTCTCTAGAGGGTCACTTGAGACTCTCAGGGTTTTTGTTTGTTTGTTTGTCTGTTTGTTTTTTATTAAAGCACAATCTACCCATACATCCATTGTGTCAAGCACTTTTGTACATTTGTTTCTCAAAACGCTTTCTACTTGAGCCCCTGGTATCTGCTACTCATTTTCCCCCTACCTCCTCGCTCCCCTCTCCCCCATGAACACTTGATAATTTATTGTTATTATTCTTTTGCAATATGTGACACCATCTGACATCTCCCGTCACCCACTTCTCTGCTGTCCATCTCCCAGGGAGGAAGTCATATGTAGATCCTTATAATCGGTTCCTCCTTTCTACCCCACCTTCCCTCTACCCTCCCAGCATCGCCCTTCTCACCACTGGTTCTGAGGGGCTCACCCGTCCTGGATTCCCTGTGTTTCCACTTCCCATCTGTACCAATGTACATCCTCCAGTCTAGCCTTGAGTTGAGTTTTTAATAAAGGCCTTAAAGCCCTGCTGTGAGCCTCACCACGAAGGAATTGGGATCTAGCTCCATGGGTATGGAAAGCTACCTCTCCCAATTAAATGCCTGAAAGCACTCGACTCGACCTGCCCTGTGGGCTGAGAAGCACACAGCTCTGTCCTGTTCTGCCTCTTGGTTCCGTTGCTGTTGCTCTTCTGCCGCGGCCCTGGGCTCACAGTTTTCTGTCTCTGGGTCAAGGAGGGTGAGTGTGTTAGGATCCCCAGGGTGCAAATGATAAACTCCAATCTTGCCTTTTTTCCTCATGGGAATGAGATTCCCCACTTCGAGATGACTCATTTTATACCCAGCTGGATGGCAACACTGGCCCTTCCCCATGTTAGAAGTCCAGGTTTTTTACAATTACTACTAGTCCTGTTAACCGTCACTGTCAACTGACTCATAAAATCCTGTCAGCACCCTCCCCCACCCTCTCTTCACCCATACCAATGAAGAAAAAGTTGTTTGTGGGCATTACAAAGACTATGACTAGAAGAGCCACATTAAGTGATTTTCAGTACTATGAATGTATATGAAATAATCTTACAAAAATGGGGCCATCCTCTTTGGAACAATAAGCTGTAAAACAATTTAACAACACATTGTAAATATCCGTATCACAGCTGTCCAGCCAATCTCTGCATGCCTGGCATTTATGTTATTCCCATTTCTTTTCCAGTATATGTAGTACAAAGATAATCATAAAACTTTAAAAAGCAGTGCTCACAAAACCTTTGTGCATTGCATGTACTATTAAGTATAAAATGTAATTCTGTTTCTTTTTTTCCATCATTACAGACATTAATTATAGTTATTTCTCAGATGAATGATGATAGAGCTTTCTCCATTTTCCAAATGCCTCTGGGCTACTGTGTTCTTTTAGTTTCTGTTCTTGCCTCTTAATTGAGTTTGTCTTTTGTTTGCAGCTCTCATTTCATGGTGATGGCACTGCCCCTTCCAGCATTTTCTAATGTGCTATCACATGAAGAAAAGTAGTTAACGATTTTTACAATTATCTTTAAAATAATATTTTTTTAAGTCCTAAATGGTTATCCTATAGTAAACATCTAGCTTTGTGCAAACTTTTTAGCTTGGGTTCTTTTTTTTTTTTAATTCAGAGGTATTCTGACACCTACTTATGTTTATTATGTGGCCACATCATATATAATTTAAGCGTCTAAGTAAGTGGTCTATCATTGAGGTCATGCTTTATAGGAGCAGTTCTGTTGTGCTATACGGTCTATAACTTCTGAAAAGTTTTGTTGTTCCATCATCCTCTAGTGTGATACTGACTTCTTGCCCTTTCTTCTATTAGGATTGCCTGAACTAGAATTGGAAGCAATTGATAACCAGTTTGGGCAACCAGGAACAGGCGATCAGATTCCATGGGGGAATAATACAGTTGCAGCTGTAAATCAGAATAAACCAGAAGAGTAAGTAATTTACTTTATAAGTTGGCAGGTATACCAGCTTTTGAAACAATCAACTTTTCTGAAACTGAAAAGTCTACACGCGTATTTTATGAGATGTCTTTTGAAAAAGAAGGACCAGGGAGCTTGAACACTGAGCTCACCCGACATATTGACTGCAGGGCCACAAGACTCATATACACTGTCAGCATCATGAGATGGCTATGTTAACACCTGTTGTTTTATATTTTGTGTCTCACTTTGTTTGGATTGAATGCTGTATTTCTAGGTTCTGTGGATGATTTGCCTTGATACATTTGTATTACTCTTTAGCTTTCAGTTATGATAATATTTTTGTCCAGCTTTTCTCTTTGTTTGGAAAAGGGATTCTAAGGACTTTCTATGGACATTTGCTCGGTGTTCCATCTTGACTTGCGTTGAATTTCTTAGCCCACCTGTTCCAGTCTGCAGAGTACACTGAACTTCAGGCAACAAAGGGCCGAATATGATTTACTCCATGAACTGGAAACTGTGTTCCCATTTGTATTATTTTCATGTTTCTGTATTGGTGTTATTTTTACATGCAGTTGTAAGTTTGATATATCAACTGGTGTTGGTTTTGATTAAACCTCAAATCCACTGCACTGCCGTCAAGTTAATAGCAATCACAGTAAGCTGATGGCACAGAGTAGACCTGCTTCCTGGGCTCTACCTCACCGAAGCAGAGCGCGGCAGCCTTCCTATGGAGTGGCTGTTGGGTGTGAAGGGCTGGCCGCTCCCAGCGCCACCAAGGCTTCTTTGGTTTTGATTAGACAACAGGTATTTCTGCGTGCAATCGATGAATAATTCATTTGTCGTTTAGCAACTAGCATTGTTTCCTTTTTAAAATTTGATTTGTGCCCAACAATCATGTTATCAATATGATTTGATAGTCTGAAAGTTAAATACTATGTGTACTGGTTTGATTTATGGTTCAGTTGTCAACAATTAATAGCCTCCATGGAATAAGTGAAATAAATGTGAATGTAGGCTAAATGATAATTTCTGAGTTTTGGACTGTTAGTTTTACTTTTGATCAAAATTCTTTTCCCTTAGCTATGTTTGATTAATTTTTCAGGCAGTTACTGTAGACCAACATGAAGAATGTTGAAAAAGATAATTATTGATTAACAGAATGAAAAATACATTCAAAATGTATACCAAATGGTCATTTAATTTTTGTACAATAAGTAAAGAGCACTTTATTGAGTTGGAATTGGTCGCAGAGCATCTTAGCAGATAATTTTCTGGAAAGATTTGCATGCATATAGGAGAGCGCTTCAAAGGGTTCGTGGAAAACTCATACTAATTAAAATCTCTCTTAATTTTTTTTCCATTTGTAAAACCTCTCTTAATTACATTTTTCCACAAACATGTTGAAACCCCTTTCTGTATACTTGTGTGTGTATTGTAAAGATTGAATAATTACTTTCTAGTTATCAGCTTTAACATTTCATCTGTTTTATTTTTGAACCCTGCAGCCAGTGCATTAGTTCACAACTAGATGAGCTTCTCTGCCCTCCAACAACAGTCGAGGGAAGAAATGACGAGAAGGCTCTTCTTGAACAGCTGGTCTCTTTCCTCAGTGGCAAAGATGAGACTGAGCTGGCGGAACTAGACCGAGCGCTGGGCATTGACAAACTTGTTCAGGTATTTACCAAAGTTGACTTTAGTTAAGAATGCAGACTTGGGAAGTTTGAAAATTATATTGAAGCAAGATTTTCCCATATTGTTCCCACTAGGCTTTAGCTCTTTGTATAAGTTACCCAAATATATTCATTATTGAATGGTCTTTTTAAGCCCAAAATAATCCATGGATTAAGAAAGTCAAACATCTTTGTCTTTCACTATGGAAAAGAATCTTACATTCTCCAGTGAGAAAAGAATCCTGGTTTATCTCTGTACATCTTCTTTTAGAACTTGATTTATTCATAATTCATGTTTGGCTTTACTCTATGGATCCCATAGGTTCTAGGCCAGCGTTTTTCAGATTGCGTGGTGTGATCAACCTAGTGGATCAAAATCAGCAGTTTTTTAATGGAATAAAAAGTATAGTATCTGGGCTGAGCCCCCGTAGCGTAGTGGTTGAGTGCAGTACTGCGGCCCACTGGCTTGGCGGTTCAAATCCAGCAGCAGCTCTCCAGAGCAAGGCTGGGCCTCCCACTCCCACCAGAGGGCAGTGATCAGCCCCCCCCCCAAAAAAAAAACAACCCCAAAATAAAAAAAAAATTTTAAGTGTAGTATAAAAATATTGGCATGGTGGGGAGAGAAAGGGAGAACTGATCAGAGGTATCAACTTATAACCTCCTCTCGGGGACAAACAACAGAAAAGTTGGTGAGGGGCCACGGAAGATGATGGAAGATATAAAAATAATAATCTTTAATTTATCAAGGGTTCCTGAGGCAGGTTGAGTGGGCAAGGAAGAGGGAGAAATGGGGAGCTGATATCAGGAGCTCAAGTGAAAAGAGAATGCTTTGAAAATGATGATGGTAGCATCTGTGCAAATGTGCTTGACACACTGGGCTGTGATGAGAGATGTAAGAGCCCCCGATGAAAGTATTTAGTAATAAAAAATAAGGGAAGCTTTGTTTCATGAAACTGCTCTAAGTTACACACACACACGCGCGCACACAACGGGTCACAATTCTAAATGTGTCTCTTTCCAGGGGTGATAGAAACTTTGAAGGCTATGACTGTGGCATTCTACAAAGTCAGCTTTGAGTGTCTATGTGATAAATATGTGGATTCTGTATTTGAGATTGAAAAATGTTTTGACTTGTTGCTCCTTCAGGAATATGACTCAGGGCAGCCTACTAAATGTGCATGGTGGTGATTTGTAAGCTTTGCAGTGAAATTCTTTTTTTAAACTTTTTAGCTCTCTTTCCTTGGTTTAGGGACTTTCTTCTAACTATATTTACCTCTCTTTATTGAGAGTCGTGGACATCTCATTTAATCTGTTGTTCTATCACAAAAGCAGTCGTGATCCCTTTAGGTTGAAAACTTTGGGAAAGCACCAATTCAGCATGATATACATGTGGGCACCAAAATGTCTGTGTTTTTAAAAATGGGCCTAATGGAATATAAAAAAAATTATGGAATTTCCCCCCAGAACTTTTGAAGTTTCCTTCTACAGTGGCACTTCTTAGAGACACCTTGCTTTTAGGTTGTTCAATATTGTGTAGAGACGCCTGCTGCTTATTGCGTGCCTGTAGTTGTAAAATGTTCCGACTCTCTTTCTCACAGGGTGGTGGACTGGACGTACTAGCGGAGCGATTTCCACCACAGCAAGCCACGCCACCTCTGATGATGGAAGAAAGACCCCACCTTTATT